>JARJEB010024082.1:0-34311 GCA_030264535.1 Liometoxenus newtonarum
AGAAAAAACCTCTAGAGGAATAATGACCTATTATTGACTTGTGTTAAGCTCATTATTCGCGAGTGGTGTTAATGTGAGTTATATGTGCCTGCACATACACCTAATAATCGCTGTTTTACGTGGTCGTCGCGGATAAAAGGTCATTTTGCTCCTGAAACTTTGCGAAATATTCGATCAATTTTAAAAAATAAGTTTTCTACCTAACCATTGGCCCAAGCAGAAATGTTATTGGCAAATCTTGTAGGACATTGAACACTCCTTCTTAGATTATATCTATAGATAGTTTTATGCTAAAATCAATAGTTAGTCAGTTATACATTTTGAATTTCAAGTAAAGGTTGCTGCTTTACCGGCCGATTTTTGAAACTACTTTTTCGGACTTGCGATATTCGTGGAGATCCGTCGAAAACCCGACTTCGAAATTTTGACCGATTACATATCTTTCCTCACTATACCTTCGGTAAGTCGGAAAGTAAAAAATGGAAATTGTCTTTTGTATTTGTAGAATACATAATGCATCTAAACTAAAAAACTGCAGGACACAACCGAGCAAGACGCTATTCATTTAAATTTTTAATATTCAGGATGAATAGAAACAGCATATTACATATTCCAATTCGCCACATAAAGAATCAAAATTGTTTGTGCAGTATAAAGATGAATCGAAATTTTTGTAAGTTACATTTGAAAATATCTTAGAATGCATTACTATTTCTAACTAACAGACACACTATTAGAAACGAAAAATGAACAATAAACAAAATGATAGGATGAAAAGATTTGAGTTGCAACTCGCATATTTACATTTCCGGCAAAGTGGATGGATATTATTCTTATGTTTGCAAATATAACGATAGTAAATGCATGGAAAACCCTTCTTTACTTGCTAGTTTCTAGAGAAAAGAAATAAATAAATCGGTGCGTTAAATTCGCACCAAATACACTAAAATTTGGTAGAACTCGTTGATCGTAAAAGTAATTTTGACCGGAAAATGAAAATTGTAGAGAAATTTAGTGATATCAAATCGTGTAATCAATATCATTTGAACTTTCCGATCAAAATTAACTTTACGATCTACCAAATCTTAGTGTATTTGGTTGGAAAGTTGTAAGGTGCGAATTTCAGCACCGCTTTATTTCATACGTAAAATAAATCAAAAAGTTGTGCGGTGCGCATCCGTACCGATTTATTTTATATGTCTGTTTTACCAAGGCGCCCTTTGATTGAACGGGGCCCTAGGCTGCATCCCATATAGACCATGCCTAAATCCGCCTCTGCTTAACTATATTCTGTTAATGTACTGGTGATTGTTATGCTGACCGTTCATTGTTTGAGATTGTTACTAATTTGAAATTTTAAGAATTAATATCTCACAAACAATCCATCCTATACGATGTATACGAGAAAATATAGATGTCGAAATGTAGAGAATCTCTATAAGAACGCATTTTTTATTTACCACTTATAAGTACATTTTTGTTTTGATATTCAAGTAAAGTGCCTTTCTTTACCGAGCGATTATATTTATTTTTACACCAGGTTTAGATTAGAGGGACAGCTGCCCAGATACCAAATTTCTATATATTGTTTGGTTTGGCCGCAATTTTGTTCACATACGGACACACACACACATACAGACACACGAACATCATTCCAAAAACCACTTCTTCTGATTCACCGAAGCGAGATACGTGGACATCCATCAAAAACCAGAGTTCGATATTTTACCTGATCACCTACCTTTCCTTACTATACCTTCGGTATACTAAATGTCCGACTATAGCAGAGGTAGCCAAATTCCATTATATATACGACCGACTATTATTTTAAATTCGTGGTATTTAACTCTTAAAAACTCAGAGTCATTCAACCTGGCCAATGATGGCATAAGGTTAAGGGATACGGGAAGAAATGAAGAAATACGTAGACATACCAAAATAACTTATGTCATATTCATCCATCGCATAGCAAACCTTAACCTTAAGTGGATCTGGGTAGGGCATGTAACAAAACAACATCAAACAAGATAGACCCACCAAAGCAACCCACTGGAGTCCAAGACCTACTAAACAAAGCATTGGAAGGCCCCCAAAAAGATGGTTATACGACAGCAAAACCATTTATGGAAAACAATGGTCCCAAAAGAGGGAGGACTATGTCTAGCAGTGGACGAGGAAAGACAGAGAAGAAGAAGAATAAGTGACAATAGGGTATTAAGCCAGCACAATATTTTATTAATAATAATTGAAATATAGCCACAATAATACAGATTAAATTTTATTTTCTTATCTTATCATTAATGGGAAGTCTGAGTCTGCTGCAAGTCGGCTATGATTGACTAAAACTCACTTTGACCGGTCGGTAGCGGTCGACTTGTTGGCTATTCCTGGACTATAGCATAATATAATTATAATAGCATTTGTCAGCTCACTGCACTTTTATAATTTTCTTATGGCCACCAAGGAATTGTTGCATTTTTGTTATAATTTAGGTAATTAGCTGGAAAATTGAGAATTTCTCATGGCCAACAGAAATTGTAGCCACTATGAATAAAACTGACACTGAAAAAAAGTGAAAACACTTAAAAGTGCAATTAAGTGCACTACGTAAGTCACCTTCTTGTGAGGTTAGTTGTTTGCTCAGTGTCTAACTCAGTGCCGATATAAGTAGTAGGTATATTTCGAAACAAGTTGCGTTAAGAAAAGTATAAAAGACCTTTACAATTCCGTTTTAACTTTTCATGCAATTAAGTATGAAGGGGATTTGTGCACCATAAAAGTTAAAAATTGTATTTAAATTTTCTCCTCTACAAACCACTGACTTACATAACACGAAGATATATGTAGAATGTTGCGTAGAATATACAATTATAATTTAAATATTCAAATTGTAATATAGTAAAAAGAAGCATGCAACAGTTTGTATTGAAAACTATAAACAAGTATTAAAAATAAATAGTGAATAAATCAAACACATCCGGTGCTAATTAATGACAGATCGTGACTGCCTTTCGGTAAACATAAATATACCTATATCCGCGCATTTGTTCATGCTTTAATCTAATTCATGAATATTCGAATTCTGAAAATGCATGGAAAATGTGAATAGTTGCAATGCAAAAGCATATCTGAATTAGAAATGGATACAAGGTAATCCACGAAATGACTATTAAAATTGTGGTTATATTCCGATAACTCCAAAAGTATCTAATTTAACATTACATCAGTTTTATTGCTTATTAGTTATTAATTATATTTTGAGCGGTTCAGAATAAATTAACACAAGTAAACAAACATATACATTGAAAATTCAATCTAATATTATCCGGTAAATAATACCGGAAAAAAATACCGATACATGTTATTATTTTTGAATTTTCGTTAATTTTTACCGATATGGGAACCGTTAAAAAATTTATTTCATTTACCGGTGACCCCTTCCGTTTAACGGTGTTTTAATAACGTTTCCGCGCGTATGCCATTTGATATTTCTATGTTAAAATTTACTTATAAAAGCAAATGTTTAAACTTTTAATACTTTTAATAAAATGTAAATAAATATTTAACGATTTCTAATCATTTTACCGGTAATTTTTTACTGGCAGAAGAGTTACGGTTAATTACCAGTATTAATTAAACAATACCGTTATTTGTAGCGGAAAAGTTATTTTTTTTTGTTAGTACCGGAATCGATATTGGTTTCGGTTCCAAGCTCTGTTTTATTGGATTTCAAATGATATAACAGGATCAGTTTGCTACTGATATCTTGGTGGACTGTGTATTATTAGTAATGTGGGCCTGATGCTCTATGTGATACGTATATGACAACACAAGAAAATTTATTATCAGTATTGTTCATCATTACGTCAGATACGAACATGCAACCGAGATGGTTTATTTGCTATATGAATCGTTAATTGAAGTTGGTGTATTTGCTCACTAGCCGGTCGGATTACGCAAAATTACATTTTCACATCCATACGATCGAATGCAGATAATGATAATAAATTGGTATTTTCGTCAGCGTTTACTGCACATCAATAAAAAGTAACACAATTTCTAACAAAATACTTTTTCAATAAGACCCACAAGGAAAAATATTTTATTTTTCATTATTCTTATTTGATTATTCTTACTCACTAACGAAACAAATAACTGTTCAAAAATATCAAACCAAATCTCAATCAGTCCTTAACCAGTATATGTACGCTCTCTATTTGATTTCCACCCGCATCACAGAAATATTAAATTGATTGTTATTTTTTAAATTATCATGAAAAGGGCAAAAGAACTACTGGACAAAACTATTCCGCATGGAAACCATTAAATATTCCCCAAAGAAACCTCCCAAAAATCATGAAAAAGCAGAGCACTCTGTTTAAAAGTTGGTATCGATTTCCGGTATAAGCGGAAGTGCAGTATCTTCGATAATTTACATAAAAATGCCCCATTCCTTTAGGAAGTTTGGAAATCTCTACTCAATGATTAGGACAGTTTATCAACAGAGAAATCGGTAAGCTTCCAAAGGCCCGAGAGTGAGATGGAGCGCTGCGGCACACTAAATTACCGGACAGGGGCCGAGAATGCTAAGGCCGGTCAAACAGTTCGATTGAAGGACGATTTCAAGTGTAGGATTGAAAACTGATTTCAAGAAAAGGACGGTCATCACCTCTAAGTCTAAGTTGGGTAAGTATTAAGAAATTTTTCAATTTCATTTTCAATTCAGCCATGAATTGAGTTTTGTTTTCACTCTCAATTGCACAGTGAGAAAATAACTGTTACGCAGTAGCAACCACTCCCACTCATACCATAATTCCTGAAGTGGTTTTCTTTTGGTGCCTGAAAATGACAAGCAGCAATTGCCATTCTTATCGAGATACCTATAATAAACATCTCTTTTCTTATAGTCGTATCTTTGTGCTGCTTTTCCATTATAACAGGCTCAAATAATGTACAGGGTACGCATTATAACCAAGGACCCGGATTTTAAAACTCCGAGCGAGAACTTTTCGCTAGCGAGAAGTTATATAGTGGCATCCTTGTCTATTACTTGCCAAATCGTAAGGAGGAAAAATAACGAACGAAAAGTTGTCGCTCTGTTTACGATGTTCGTTTCCAACCTCTATAGAAAAAATACTACTAGAGCGACAAAAACGTGTTTTCGCCCTGGAATAGTAGACACTTCCAGCTATCCAACGCTGCATTCGTTTCCCCCCCCCCCCCCCCCCTTCCCCTCTAGGACGCCTTCCGCGCGTGCAGTCTCGTTATTTAATAGCCAGACCTCGTATATACATAACCATGGTTACACTTGGAACTTTCTTAACCAGATGAGAAGAAGCAAATATGAAAGAAACTATGGGAGGCGGAGGCGAACCAAGGCGAGAACTTCCCGCTAATGTAATAGACAATGATGTCATATACTTCAGGGCCCTCAATTAGCCAACCGAACATTAGGATTTTACATGTAAAAACCTAGTGTGGCATAGGACACTCCACACAATTTTCCGACCTCCAGTGTTCAACTCTGTATTCTAAAAGTAGGGTTTGATTCCGAAATTTTGGATCACAAGTTTACTCATTTAAAAGGTTGAAAATCCGTATATCACAATATATGCATCCACCGAAAGCCACTTCATAAAAAAAGAGCACAATATTTGTTGACGTGCAATTCAGTCATAAGTGCAGCCATGCTTATAAGAATACCAAATTTGAAAGATTTTTATTATACTGCTCAGGAATAATTTTGTGAGAGGTGGATATAAATGAATAAAATAATGAAATATATAATAATAAAAGTTTGTTTTATACACAGCTAGACTGCCGGACAAGCTGACACACATACATACACTGACATCACCACAAAACCACTGCCTAGACTCGGGAGACCCGGATTCTTTGAAATATGTCAAAATCTCAACCAGTATGTGTTTACCCGAAACCATATTTTTCCTAAATATTTTCGGTGTATTGGTCGGAATGTTGAAATGATATAAATAACAGACCTATTGATACTGACAATATAAAAGACAAAATAGCTTTTAGTGAAGGTTTTGGAATAATGCAAAGCAGTGTGAATGTTAGTGACTCTTGAGATTAGTTGGTACGAATTATCGCCTTAACTTGAATCGACAGTAGTGTAAAAAATATAGAAAACCAGTCTGTGTTTAAGTTTAAGCCTATTTATTCTGTATTTGTCATATTGTCAGAAAACTGACACTACAGAATTAACTACACAAATTTTTGGATTGGTCCAAATGTGTTCAAAATTATAATTGAAATATTCTTAAATGCGTACTAAACCAATATGATTAATACAGTCTGAATATGTCTGTTACAGCCTGAACATAAATTTCCTATAATATTCGTTGAACAGAAATAAAATGAATCGAAAGCTCCTATAATAGGAAACTCGGCTCGGTAAATATAACTCCCCCTTATTGCAGCAAAAGCATACACATCATACACTTACATCGTTATATTATAGGACGTATACGGAATAAAGAAAACTTAAACGGGCCGCCCCTTTCTATGCGTGTTTTTCTCACATAATAATATAAAAGGAACGTGAAAGTTATATCAAGTTACTTCTTTCATTTCAAAGCTTTAAGAGATAAAAAAAGAACAATGTGCAAGAAGATCGATTCCACTGAAATAACTTTGAAATTTTTCCCCAGTGCTGAAGAAAACGCCTTCAATTCGAAAATTAATTTTAATATTCACACACCGACTCACTCTGATAAGAAGGTTAAGCCAACAAGACCTTTCAATGATCTTTTGTTTTAAAAGTTCTATTTATATCAATAAGCAACAAGTACCTCTATACTTAATTTATTTCACCATTTTCCTAATTCTGGAAAGATTTTAAATTACTGTGGCCAAGCCTGTTTATAATTTATAACTTTTCTTTCGAGTTCGCGTCGTTTTCATTTGAATAAAAACACAGGTTTAAATGAAAAGTTTCTGGATACTTTACTGTCTACGAGTTTCAAATGCATTTCATTAAAATATTAATACCCAAGTTATTTTCAACGGCATATTAATCCGTTCTTGCCGCATTGTTGTTTCAGCCTCCTCCCAAGATGAAGTAGCACGCAAGAAAAGATATTAAATAAAATCGTAAAGAATATATTCAGATGGACCGAAGGCATCAACAATCTTAAATTTGGTTAACGTAAAGAACAATTTAGATTCGTTTTTATATATCTACCATTAGCAACAACTAAAACATAATTACTATTTATGCAAATTGTGATGGTGTGGTGAAAATATTGTTTTGGTTATAACCTAATTTCTGTATACAATTTCCATTTTCCGATAAGCATTAGAGAGGGAGAGAGCTAGTGTTATTGCAATTATTCATTTGGAAATGGCTGGAATGTGATTAGTATAATTAGTTAATTAAGCTTCAGTGTTGCATTTTTACCAATAACTCAATTTTAATAAGCACAACCGTTATGGTTCCTGAAGGACGAGAAGATGGCACGTGCATTAATTTAATCAATGAATGCAGCTAAGAAGTCGGAAAAGAAATAAGGAACAGAAAAAGCAGCAGGAATGAGGTTTCAGGTGAATTAAGCTTGTATATAAATGCAGCACAACAGCAAATTAATCAAATTTCGCTCAAGCAGTAGCAATCAATAACAACTGGCACCGGTCACCTCCTTACCCTCAATAATATTCTTCAAAGAAAAACAATAAATAATAATTTAGGAAAATTTAATAACATTATTTATCCACCCCTACCCAATTATGTAGCAATTATTTCATGAAAATCAATTTCTTAATGGTTATCAAGAGGAGGGACGGGGGGGGGGGTGCTGTAATGCCATTTTTATATCTATAAATTGAACTATTTATACTTTTTGTAATAAAATTTTCAGCACCTCCTCTAAAAATTCCTGGCTACGCCATTGATGGATATCATTGTTTTATGACGTATCGATGGAATAATGGACTCTTTATTCCATCGCTACGTCAGCTTGTTATTATTATTCCATCGATACCAAAAAGAATCATTTGGAGGTTATATCGGGTAAACGGCATATTGACACATAATTGAATAGTCGTGGATAAAGTATAGTACTTAACTCGTGAATTATTGGTCTAATTCACTCAGTTGGTTACGAGACTCGCCTAGCGGCTCGTGTTGCAAACCCCCACCCTCGTGAATTATATGCCCAATAATACACTCATTGATGAATATACTAATATTTAAGTGTAATTCAATATCATTTAAATAATTATTGAATATTAAGTAGTAGCCCATTTCTTCAAAACATTTGTCAACACAGCAACAAATATTTAAGCATGTATATGTATGTGTATAATATCGCCATTTCCAAGTTCACAATAACAAATTTGCGAGATTTTATAATATAAGCTGGCGAAGGCCTCAACTATCTTTCTGGGAAGCGTGAAAACTATTACAAAATAATTGAAATTCTTGGGTCCGGCTGATAAGCTCTATCTATGGAAATTCGAAATTATAATTATTCGGCAGTAGCTTAACCGGATTTATTTCTAAAGCGGGGTTCGTTACGTGTATATAAGGGCATAATAAGGGTTGCGACCCTCATCATTATATTACTGTATTACTAATATATTAATGTGCATACATGAATTTACAACTTAGAGAATTGACGAATTTTCCACTGCAATTTAATATTAGGTATATTAGGTTCGATGGGCGAAGGGAAATTGTTGGAAAACCCAAATATGCGTGTAAATTGAATCAAAAAACATGGATTATATTATATCAAATTCTAAACGTATTAAATATATTAACCATAGCCACAGAAGCATACTCGTATATCTATAGAGAGTGATTCTAACAGGGAAGATAAAAGAGAAACTTTAAACATAAACACTGAGAATTGAGTATTGTCCGTGCAGCCAATTTGTGGAATTTCCGATGTTATGCCAGACAACTGTGAATTCTCTTACTTTCTCGTACTCAGTTATTTCGAATTGGAATAACAAATATCAAAGACAATAGCATGTGTCGAATGAGGAAAAGATACAAAAGCTCAAAAAAGTATTCCGAGAATCATATTATAGAAAACCACCAATCGGCAGTCAAAATAATGAATAAGAGCTCAAAGCGCTCGCTTAAATAACATTTAGATCAGAATTTATTCCACGAATGTTTTCGAAGAATTTGAAACAGCGTAATATTTTGACTGTTGACAGTAAGTTCATTATTTTTGAATTATTTGAAACCTTGTTAAGAAGTAATTTTCAAAGTGAATCGAAAATTCTAAGTGCAAAGGAAATCAAATTGAATTTCATAATTTGAATACAAATTTGAGTAAAGATGCCAGGAAGATGGTATTGAATGGATTCCTCAGGGGCTAATATCGAGTTTAGGGTGGTCCGCCAATTTTCATTTTTTTTTACTTTCCGGTCACATACCGAAGGTATGTAGGTATAGGAAAGAGGTAACCAGAAAAAAAAACAGTCTTATTTTTCCTTGATTCGTGGAGATCCGTTAACCCCAGGTCAAAAATCGGCTTTTTGGTCTGATGTGTGTGTGTGTGTGTGTGTGTGTGTGTGTGTGTGTGTGTGTGTGTGTGTGTGTGCGTGTGTGTGTGTGTGTGTATGTGTACAAAATTGCGGGCCAACCAAGCAACGTATAGATATGGAATTTGGTATGTGGGTAGAAAAGATGTGTGGAGTAAAAATAAATAACATTTGGTATGTGGGTAGTAAAGATGTGTGGAGTAAAAATAAATAACATCAGTCATTAAAGAAGAAAGTTATTGGCTCTCAAAATATTAATTTGTTAAAGTGTTTAGAATTTCCTACAAGATTTGGCAACATAATTTTTTCTTGGGCTAATGAACTGGTAGATTTGTATTACCATTTCAACAATCTCGCAATCATCACCAGAACAAGAAGTTAATATGTATGTTGCCATACATAAAGCGATTCTCCAACACGCTGACACTCGGAATTGACAATATAAACTTCATAGAAAGCTTATCGTTACAATTTTGGTTACAATGTTACAAATATTGAAATTGAAGTTGAACGTCATAGAAATTAAAAAATCGGTAAGGGTACGCACCACACAAATTTTTAAATTAAATTTACATATGAAATAAATCGGTACGGATTCGCACCGCACAACTTTCCGATCATGCACAGTACGATTTGGTAGAACTCGTCGATCGTAAAAGTAATTTTGATCGGAAAGTAGAAATCAGCCAGACATTTAGTGATCTTAAAATATAATCTCATTTCTATTGTCCGATTAAAATTACTTTTACGATCGACGAGTTCTACCATATCGTAGTGTGCATGGTCGGAAAGTTGTGCCATGCGAATCCGTAGGGGTTTATTTTCATAGGATATGGTAGAGCTATTTCTATAAATTTAGTTCCAAACAGCTGAAATGTGGCCTCTAAAATTGATTTCGTTTGCTTTTTGTACAATTTTGTAAAGTAATTTTTTAATTGGCTTTAGCTACTTTTTGTAGATATACTTATATCAACCTCCACACCTACTTATTTTACTTATTTAATTTAATAATAAAATTGTCTCTTTTGGCGCCGATATTGCTTCTTTCTTTTCGATACTACCGAAGGTAGTTATAGGAAATTATCGGATTCACCCCAAAAATTCGATGTCGGATTTTCAAAGGATCTCCACGAATCTCGCTTCCCTGAGTCCGACAAAATGGTTTTTGGCCTGATGTCCGTGTGTGTGATTGTGTGAGTGTATGTCCGCTGTGGTTAAAGATCAGGCTGAACCAAGTAACGGATCGGAATGAAACTTGGTATCCAGATTGAGCCCTGTTGCGATCAGACCTGTTGTGAAATGGAGCAAAATCGGTCGGTACTGTTAAACAAAAAATGCCCGCTTATAGAGATTCCGATTCTCTACATTTCAAGCCCTATAACATTTTCTCGTAAGATGCATATAGTTTGTGAGATATTAATTCCTAACCTGTCAAATATGTTGTGAACAAAATTCTGGCCAAACCGAGCAACCGATCGACATGTTAAGTACCGAGATAAAACGACCTGGTTCGAAACTGAGCCAAATCGGTCGGAAAAGAAGGGCGCTAGAGCAATTTATCTGACTCTCAAAATATAAATTTGCACATACCTGTCCAATAAAAATACCTTCTTATAGAGACTCCGATTCCGTACATTTCAAGTTCTATATAGTATTTTCTGCTAGGATGCATAGTTTGTGAGATATTAATTCCTAAAATGTCAAATATGTTGTGAACAAAATGCCAGCCGAACCAAGCAACATGTCGAGACGAAGCTTGGTGTGCAGGTTCAGAACCGACATGGGACAACCTGGTTCAAAATTGAGCAACAACGGTCGGTAAAGAAGGGGACTAGGGGGAATTTTAAGTACAATGTCAAAACATAAATTTGCATTCAACAGTAAAACAAAAAGTAAATTCTTGTAGAGCTCTGAATTCTCTACATTTAAATATCTATAACATACTCTCGAAGAATCCATAGTTTGCGAGATATTAATTCCTAAAATGTCAAATGTGTGCTCTGAACAAAATTCCAGCTGAACCGAGCAACTTGTCCAGATGAAACTTGATACTCGGTTTCAATACCGTATTCGGTTGATAAAGAAAGGCACTTTACTTGAATGCCAAAACATAAATTTCCGTATAACGGGTTAAATATTGCATCTATGCAAAATCAAAAAATATACGAAAGAAGCCAAAGACAGACTGTGGCCTTAGAAAATGAGCTCTGCTGTCTTTAGGAATAGAACCTGATGAATATACTATGACGGAACTGGCGGAGCCGTTCGTGCGTTCTTTCTTTGTTGGCATTAAGCCTTTTGCTTGGTGTTAGTCAAACCTTACGGCTGTGGTCTGTTCTCCAAATCGAGCCGTCGTCCGGCGATTTGTCGATGTACTCACCGGCCCTCTCGACCTAGAAGACACCCCCAACTGCTTCGTCATAATACTACCCATTAACGCGAGCTAAAGAACGAACAAGTTTTACATTGCGTCTGGTAACTTCTTGATTATCAGGATGCACAAAATGGTTAGTAACCATGTTATGGTTAGTAACATTGTTTACATGTTCAGAAAGTGCGAGTCTTTTGTGCTTGAAAATGCTGCACTGACGAGCGACACGGACGCACAAAAAATCGACGCGCGAGGTAGGCTGCTTGCCGTTCCCGATGTTGTCGAGAACGAAAATTTGTGCCTAAACATTGTTCTAGATCCCGGCGGTAGAAACCAATACGGACCGTTCCGCAGGTCCCGGCGGTAAACCCCAACGCGGGTCGTTCTCCACGGAACATTGGACATAAGGATATGCCCTCAAATTTAGACTACCCCGACGCGGGTTACGAGCCAAGTCACAGGACGAAAGACTTTCGTCACGATGTTGTGCTTTCTGAACGTGCAGGAAATGATCTTTTAAAACTCCCAGATTCATCAGATTTGTGTCCGGATAAGTTTTTAATATTCGGTGTCGTTAGTATTATATTAAAGCTATGGTCTTATCTGTGAGTTGATTGTTGATGATGTGTTGCTTCAGATGTTAGGAAGCTGGTAGACCCTAGACATCCCACAACACCACGTGCATCGTTGTCACCGGCGAACCAAAGCGGCGAAACAAATCCTAGGAGCTCCGTCGTGACTTTCCTGCTGTTCTTCATTAGCAGCAGACCCAGGCTGGGCGCCAAATATGGGTTTGGTGTCACTGTGCCAAGTGTGGGTGAGTGTATCAACGAAGCGATATTGTCTGAGCAACTATGATGAAAACAATTGTAGTCAACACAACAAAAGCCAAATCATCACTTTATCAATCACCAGATGGTAATGGCGACCACCTGTCAACGGATTAGTGCGCTCATGCACGTTATGCAACTCAGAATGTACACACTTCAGCGCCGACTTCCGGAGAATTTTGGAAGGCCGGAAGCCATGAGCATACCTGCGATCCTAAACCGGAAAACGGCCTACGTCTGCACGGGCAGATAGCTATGGTGCGACAGAAGGAACGGAAACCCATGACGCTGTGGGCAGAACGAACACTCCAAGGTGACGCGAAGGAGCGCGAAGAGAAATGCCCGACTGGTTCCCTATAGTGAGCGCCGCCGGTTCCGTCACACGTTTTTGTAGAGATTCCAATTGTGCACTCTTTACACATATAACATTTTCTAGTAGGATGCCTAGTTTGTGAGATATTAATTAACATTTCATATTTGTAACAATATGGTTAATATGGCGACGCTCTAACATTCTTGCAACTCAAAATTGGCAAATATAACGTATGAAGATTAGATTAGATTAATCAAAATAAATAATGTACAGGATGGTATAAATATACAGGGTGTATCACATACTTATTTTTAAATTAGCTTTAAATTTAATTTACGTAATTCATAAATCGATGCGTTACATTCGCACCGCTCAACCTTCCTTCCGATCGTATACACTACGATTTCGTAAAAGTCGATTGAAAAAGTAATTTTAATCGGAAAGAGAAATTGTGCAGGGATTTAGTACTATCAAAATGTATAATCAATCAAAATTGCTTTTACTTTTGACTTTTAAGAAGTTGTAGTTTATACGATTGGTAAGTTGTGCGGTGCGAATTTAACGCACCGATTTTTTTCATTTATTTTGTGGTATGTATATAATGCGTCCCTGACTTTTCCTTAATTTACGATTTAAATTTTTGACATTTGCTGTTTTGATTGATCATCATTTATTACGAATTTTATTATGTAGGGAAAGTGATATAGTTTCATAATATGTAAAGTTTCTTTTAATGGCTCCTGTAGTCTCATGAAGGTCAATCCAGCATTTTCGTATATAGTTTTTCTCTTCAGAATTGCCCCTAGAAGAACACTACAGGAAACTGTTTCACTAATTTAAACACACGCAGTATAATTCCAATAAATATTTTGTATATTTTATAGACCGATTGTTGTAGGTATTATCATAATGAATTAAACACGATAATAGATAAATTTATACTGATAACGCACTGATAAGGTGCAAACCAAGCAACGTCAACATTCAGCACAGTTCTAGTCGCTCTGTAATGCTGGTACCCGGCATGTGTTAATAAAATGTATAAAGTGAACGATATGCTCAAATGGAGTTTAAGTCAAACTACGAAATTCAACAAACGCAATTTTTATGATTCTCCATCATTGCAATGTTATTTCAATAATTTACTACTCTTCAGACAGTCAACAAAATTGGAAAAATGTGAAAATTTGTTTCAATTACTTGAAACATCTTCAGATTACGATCAGCATCGATTAATTGAATGCTGGAAGTTACTACTTTCAAGCGAAAGACTTTATGACGGCGCACTCAAAGTCGAAGCTATCAAGAGAACTTTCACGTTATCGGAGGAACAATGGCATCATGAAACTTACGAAACAGAATCTAAGGTATCGAAAACGCCGAAAAAGTTTAAAATAAATTTGAGATTCTTTCGCATATTGAAAGGTAATTTTCTATCAAAGAAGGAAATCAAGTTTGAAGATAAGGTGGAAATAGTCGCAAAGAATTTAGAAATGAATTTACTGGGGTATTTCAAAAGTTTCTTAACGCATTGTAAGAGATACGGATTGGTAAGCTCCGAAGAACAACAACTGAATTTGCAACAATTATTCAGTGCTAATAAGAAGTTTCATGTAAGGTTTCAAAGTGTACTTATGCAGATAGTTAATCAAAATTTAAATATTCATCATCAAGTATACAATTTACAATTTGTTACAGAATAATTTGTGGATTTTACACAAAAAGATCTATATCGTCTACGAATCTTTACAAGCGGAAATTACAAAATTGGAATTCCAAGCAGAAGAAGAAAGCAAAATCGGTGACTTGACTGAAATTCAAAGTATAGAAGCAAAGATTTGCAAAATACTGGATGAATGGGGCGTCTATCAATTAATAGTATTGCAATTCATTTCATTCTTAAAAGACATATGCACCGAATTAGAAAAAAACGTACATGTAAAAGCACCAAGTAAAAATTCTAAAAGTAGTAGTCGAACTTCTATTGAATTTCAACAAGGAATGTCTACGAATACAGTGTGTAATGATACGTTCGCTACGTACATACGACATGAATCAAATGTAAACAAATTGCTCGTTGAAAACATATCGAATGTGATCATTCAACTGCGCATTGAATCGCCCACGCCAAATCGGTACGAGGCCATCGTTGCCGAATTAATAGATTGTTTGAATTTATTCAGGAGTCGGCAGAGGCCTAGACTCAGGCCTACAATGGATGACGATGAAGGGAAAAATTTTATTTTATTTCTAAACGATGAACAGAATAATGATGCAGATATAAAAGCACATAAAGAAAGAAGAGATAGAATTAATGAAAATGAGAGCGTACTGGAATGTTGGAGCAGGAGACATTATAGTCTAGAAATAATTGCAGAAGCAGGAGAAACTTTATTCGGTAATTTAAAATATTATTGTATCGGTAAACGTAGAAGTAGTTTGTAATTAAACTTGTTTTAATAAGAAATTAGAGAGTTTTTGCAATTTTTGAATGTCGTGATACGTTAAAGTTAACTTACGTACAATTTAGAGTTTTTACATGACGTTAGGTGCAGTACGTTATTTGCGGAGGTGAGGGAAGGCTACTTTTGACAAAACAATGAAATGTCATGAACTAATAACGTAGCACTACAACAGCACAGAAATGAAGTAACATGTCTTTCATCTTTACGTCTTTTTGTTACGAGAGCAGGCGCAGAGCGTCTGACCTTGGATTGTCGTGTTACGACAATCAAAAACACGTCTTGCAAAAATTCTCTATTGTTGCTTAACAAATTAACAAGTATTATATAGTATCATTATATTATGCTGGAAATTATCTAATATTATACTTCAATAGCAGGGTTATTTTCATTATTGAAAAATTGATAATATCTTTTTCTATCACCTTTTCTCTAATTAATGTACCCCGACTGTCTCAACCCAAAACCTTGCGTGAGAACAGTGAATTCCTAGCCCAATACGCGTTGCGTATTGGACTACTTTAAAACTGACTTTACATCAGTATTCACTGCGAGGTGTAATGAGCAGCCAAATAGGTAAGTCACACTTTTGTATTAAATACTGAGAAATTAATGATGTTCTGTTCTTCAAGACTAAATTTTTCGAGATCTTGCCTCAAATCTCGTCAAAATATCGTCGCAAATTGAACATATCTATTACAAGTGTCTAGTACAGTTATCTTGATTCCTACATTACTACGGAACTACTACCCTTCTGCTGTTTGCGCAACCTCAGAGGTGCGTTCAGATTTACAAATTCTGTAACTCTGAGAGTAATGATAACCCAAAAGTCAATTTATGGCCGAAGGGCATGCATCCAGCGGACAGATTACACAAAATCGGCATATTGTGTAGCACCTAAAAGGCACGAAATTTGAACTAAACTCCAGTGTCGTGTTACTCGTATGTGCGTGTACTTTGGGTAGTCTACAGTTTAGGCCGCTTAGGTTTTACTTTTTTATGGTGCGAATCAAAAGGGCCGACAAGTGGCATAACATGCCACGAATGGTATTGCCAGAAACCAAAGAGTTTATAATATTGCTAGAGGGAAGGTACTGATGCAAATGTAATGCCACTGGTTCGCCATATTTGTTTGTGCCATAACAAAGTAAAACCGTAAAACGGAGACAAACCAAAGTACTCGCACAGATTAGTGACGCGAGACGAGTCTATTTCAAATTTCGCCCGACCAAATATGGCGATTTGGTGTAATCCCCTTCCGTACCCGGGTTGCATGCCCCTCGACCACAAAAGTCTGATAATTTCAAAGGAAAATCCTTAATTTGCGTCCTTGACAACATAGATTTGATAACGTACTTTTATTGCAAAGAATTGTTGCCATCGGAAGGAGCTTATCCTAGGGAATAAGGTCCATTAGCTTTGCGTTACCACAGTGCCCAGAGGAAATGCCTTTGAGATAAATTAAAAATAGCTCTAGATTGTAACGAACCATCATTAACTTTCGATTTGCAACTTAACAAGCTAAGGCTATGATGGAGCCAGTTGGGTTCATTCGATTTGAGTGAAGCAGTTCTGTAGGACGTGTCCCAAATGGTCCTAAGATGATCGATCCAAAGTTAAACTTGCGCCTTACTGTACCTGTACCTAATTTTAGGAGCAAATGAAGAGCAAATGAAAAACAGTTCATTTGCTCTTCATTTGCTCCTGCGCGCGCATCTTCTCGTTCTAAAACTCGTTCTAAAACTCAGGCGCATTTACGATGCTGTACAATGGGTGCACTTTGTGAGAGCAGTTGAGTTGCAGATAAAGTAAAATCGAAAGCAGCTATTTATGCAATATTAGTATTTTGCAGCACTTACCTATCAAATTACAAATTGACTTGTTGGCACTGTTAGGTCGGTGAGTATTAAGTGTTCAATGTGAAAAACGGATTTCTGCAATAACAAATAATGCAAAATTAATTTAAAAAGATTATATTGATGGATTAAATGATTAAAACATAGGTTAACATTATTAGTCCCTTGTAGTATTGTCGGAAAAAAAAGCAGTATATATTAGTGCAGTATTAGTAAGATGGCGAAAACATATTGTCGGAGAACTAGAATAATAATAATTTACATGAAAAAGTTGGAAATTATTCATTAATATTTCTAACGGGCGTGTTAGATTGAAGCTCGAAAAGAAGTTTAGTGCTGCACATCCGCGACTATAGAATTGATGATTACAACCGAACTCCGAAATTATTGGGCCTGAATTCGTGAATATATAACAAAATGTCGATCGAAGTTTTGCAACGTGAAACTGTTTAAAATATCTTGTAAAATCGTGTGTATGTAAAGCACGTTTTTAAGTCCAGGTTTAACGACATTGCCCACTTACTAGTAAGTGACAGATGCATTTCGAAATCATAACCGTAGCACAAGATGACATACCTATATCATGTTGAATGTCGCGAGTGCTTAACTAGGAAGGGAAGAGAGAGAAAATCAGTGCTTTTAGGAGTGCCAAGGAAAACATTTGTTTTTGTTTTCCCTTGGCGCTGATGGAATAAGTGGCAAAAACAAAAACTTGCTTTACCCTTCATGTCCATATGGAAATACCATTTTAGTTTCACGTTTAGCCCCTTGATATGTAGCGCCTGAGGAAAATCAACATTGTCCATCCCTTTCCACCCTGACAGAAGAAACAAACCTGCGTTTACGGCAGAAACCAAGACTAACTAAATTCTACAACAAGAAATTCAAGCCCGAGAAAAGCAATTCCAGCGTGATGTCGTTTTGTTTTTCACACTATAATTCTTCATATCCCACTTCCATAGATCTGCGTATATATGTCAAGTTATGCATCACAAATAGGTTTTACCAACCACGAAAATTCCAATTTCGTTGTTTACGTTCTTTGGGATCTAATGGAATGCGTGTGAGAATCCAATGCTGTCAACTCGAAAAATCTCACCAGAAATTTAAAAGAGATCGACAAGGCCAAACTAATATTAACTGTTTTGTGGATGATATCGACTTAAGTATTCAAAACAGCAACAAAAACACACATGTTTATTATCCAATTGCCAATACAATTTTTTTCAAATTACTTGATTGAAACTTGAAGCTTATTATTTTAATAAATAAATTAGCCTATGCAAATTTGGCTAATAGTACCACTGTATGTGTTTATTAGCTGTAGAAATGGATTAATAATCAATTTCCAGGTATACTAACTTTAAATTAGAGGTTTAACGTACAAGTACGAAAAGAAAAATAGTAGACTCGAATATGTCACAAATGTTCTGTCTTTTTCTGCGGGGTTACTTGTTTACAGCTGGTATGTCAAGAGCGAAGCATTTGGGAAGAATGTAAAGTTCAATAAAGTAAGAGTCGAGTCACGGGGGATCAATTTCCTACACATGGATCAAGAGCATTCTCAATGGTGAGGATTCTTTCATGTTACAAGCTGTCCAATATCCAAGCAATAAAAAATTGAAACAGAGGCGGACTTAATAAACAAAATTTAATTTATCTGATTCACATCAGTTTAACAAAGTATAACGGTACAGTTTCGCGGTGTCGCGTCAATTGGACGAGCGACAATTGGACGCGTACGACAATTGGACGCGCGACAATTGGATGCGTGGTAAGAAGGTTAGTCCCTATTGGGGTCAGCAGAGGGTAGTGTAAAAACACAAAACGTACTTTGGTTTTAGCGTACTTGGTTTTTTGTCGTACGCGTCCAATAGTCGCGCGTCAAATTGTCGTACGTGTCCAATTGTCGCGCGTCCAATTGACCGCGTCCAATTGTCGCTCGTCCAACTCACCGCGTCCAATTGACGTATAACACAGTTTCGCAACATACAACTTTCCGAACATACCGATTCTAGAATCAGCAAAATTCTACGATGTTGGAACCAATTCTTATAGAAAAGAGGATATGACGTTGATCATATTTGATATTAATAAATTCCACTTAGTATTCGCAATTAGTTCCAAAATAAGGGAATGTTACGTAGGCTAGAATTCCGAAAAATTTAAAATCTGGAAACAATTCCGTAATTTCATAATTTGTACTTTTAGTCTCCAAACAGACAAAATTTGATAATCCAGTCCTGTCTGAATCAAATCCGTATAAAAACTCGTGTAAAGAAGAATAGGTACAAGCGCAAAGTTGTCCTTACATAATTGAACTCCATCCTGGTTCGATTCTGATTCCAATCAGAAGTTCCAAACCCAAACCATGTTCCAAACGTCCTCAATCGTCGTCCCTCTTCGTTAATTTCGACTTCCCATTTATCTAAACTTTTCTTTTGTTCGGCGTCTTTCTTTGTTTGAGCAATTTTTCATGTTGAAATAAAATTTCGAACAGTGAAATTGACCAACCAACTTCGAACGATTCCAATTCGATCTGACAGCAGGCAGACCACGAAGCCTTCGGGCTTGTGTATTTATTAAAAAAAACAAGAAGCAATCGAAGGACTGAGTTGAGTTGCCGGTTCGTATTAGAAAGGACTCAAACGTCCGGTACGGTAAAATTGAACGACGGTTCCCATAAATCAACGACCCACGACGAAAGGACCACGAGATGTATATTTTGTCACGTCAATGCAAGTGTCTACATGCAACCCAATATTCCAAATTAATTATACTGAGTGTAAGAATAAGAAATTAACAATTTTGATAAAATTAAGAACCTTTTAATTTTTTCTACGGAAATTTTCCAAATTTCAAGAATTTTTACTTGGTTCAGACACATTTTCCACATTTTCAGATTTCGGTAGTACCGGAAAGAAAAAACTTTGAACATTTCAAATGTTTCAGCATGTACATTTTCAATATTAGCAAGAACATTCAAGAATGGGACATAAAAGAGGCAAACTTATTGAATACTTAAATGAACGATGTGCTATTAATAATCTACAGCAAAATAGGCAAAGTTATTGCTTTCAGCCATCAGAATTCTTAGTAGTATTTCTGAGAAGGACATATTTTTTTACGGTTATTTAATGGAACGAAGACAAATCGCAAGTAATTATCCCAACATTACTTAGAAATTGCCCAATATGTTAGTCTATTTATCATTTGTCGTTATTACTTAATCAATCAAGCTATTTGTTAAAATATTTGCTGTTAGGGTTTCGGACTAAACTTCAAACCGAAAATGGAACGAATTGCATAAAAAACACTTTCCATATCTTAATATTTCAACATGATTTATACAGATATTTTCGAATACTAGAGCAGCGCTTCTCAAACTGTGGGGCGCGGCCCACCGGGGGGCGCCTAAACTGTACAGGGGGCCGTCGAATAAATGAAATAAATAGCCAATATTTCCAAATCTATTTTAAATAAGTTCCTGCCTAATCAGTTATACTCTTCTATTTTACGCAGGGGGCCGCAGAAATATTGAAGGTCAAAAAGCGGGCGCGAAATACGAAAGTTTGAGAAGCGCTGTACTACAGCATAGTGAGGCATGATGGACTACTTTATTTTTCAAAGTGTTCAAAGTTGCGAAAATACGTGAAAACTTTTCAGTCAATTCACCGAAAGAGTATGTACGTAAGTATAAGGAAAGTAATCAATTGTGAACAAATCTGAACGATGAGATTTTGAGAAATTCCAGCCAAACGAAGCAACGGATCAGAAATAAGAGTGATTTCAAAATGTATCAATATAATAACTACTTTCCGATCAAAATTAATCAAGTCTCGAGTATTTTCTGAACGCAATAACCGGTTTCAACAAAGTGGCATTTACAAGTTTTGCGATTAAGATACAACTAATTCTTAACTTATGAGAATAAATATATAATAACTATTTAAAAATGCAAAATATATTATTTCATGATTGGAGAGAACTAAGAAAGGTAGTTTATGTGGTAGTTGTGAAGAGTGAATTCGAACCGATTTATTTACATTCGATGACGATTGACGTAAAGTTTAACTAAAACTTTATAATCTTCATGCGAAGTTTATACTGTCAATTCCTCGTGTCAGTGAGTTGGAGAGTCACCCTAGCAACAATGTTCCCTCTTAGCTGCGCGCGCGCACTCCCTTTGCCCTGCCGCGCACAAGAAATATTAGCTGAGAGCTTTTTTTTGGTCACCGCGTCTTCTCAAATATAGCATTGCTCAGTCAGCTGCTCAGTCAAATTATTTTGCGCGCAGTGCGCATTCCGGCTTAGAGGGAACATTGCTAGCAACATAAGTTATATTCCATTCTTAGGCCGCGGATAGTTTTGGGATTGCTAATATGGTGGCACATATCTACCAATCCATAAGCCTAAGAAGAAATGTTATTGGCAAATCTTGTAGGAAACTGAAAATTGCTTCTGCGATTATATAGACAGTTTTATGCTAAAATCCAATATTTGGCCAGTTATCCGTTTAGGGCTTTATGTAACGGTGTATTCTTCACCGGCCGAACAGCTTACAAGATACCAAATTTCTTCCCAATATATTGCTTGGTTTGCCCGCAATTTTCATTAGAAAATACAACAAACATTAAACAAATCCATAAAAAGCTGAGTTTTATAGTTGAACTATTGAATATAAATTTATATTATAAAACAAACAAAAAATAACTTAACTAAACACATTACGATTCGTCGAGTGCCTGATATTGTTATCATCCTGTATACAAGAAGAAATATACTACACCCAATCAGTCGTAACTGGATGGTGAATAGCATTCGCTTCGAGTGGAAATTAGGATGCTTGCAATATCCGATGTGTTTTGAGCGGATATTGAAATTCAAATAAACGATTTGATTATGCAAACCATGGCACTATACACATCGTCAACTGACACATTTAAATTTTGTTGACATAAATAAATAAAAATTTGCAAAGGATCAGGATTTTAAAAGTACATTACCTACAAACTTACATGATTTACCGATTCCGTAGCTATTAGTTGTTTTAAACATCGACTAGCATATCTGTATGAAAAATTCAAAAAGATCTAAGAAAGAAACGTCCGATTTAATTTCCGTATCTACTTCCATTAATTTTCCAATATTAAATTGGATAAAAATAATATTTACGAACCAGTTGTCCAAAGTAAGTATTCAAAATTCAATTGAAAAATTATCACCAGAATCGAATCTTTAAAAGTAAGTAAGTAAGTCATTATTAAAGCTGCATTATAAGATTGCTGCGTATTAAAACTCATTCAACAATGAATAAACGACATGAAAAAAACTTTATCCGCGACGACCAAGTAAACAACTATTATTAGGTGTGTATACAGGCGCATATAATCCACATTAATACCACTCGTGAATAATGGAGCTTGACACACGTCAATAATAGGTCATTATTCCACTAGAGATTTACTTTACGTCAAGCACAGCACTTCGCTGCATTCAATAATTATATGTGACACACGGACTGCATCTAAAACGTCATCTAGGATTATGTGTTGAATTCCATGGTTGAATTTTTAAGTTTGAAAGCCAAATTAAATTTTGTCGCCGCAGATAAAGTATAGTATTCAATTCGCGCATATGCGCTATTATATGCTCGTGCGTTTACTCCGCTGGACTACCGTCTCGCTACGTAAACTTCGCCCTCGCGTATAATAGCCTCCATATGCGCTCATTGAATAATATACTATTATGTCTGGAAATTTATTTCTCTTAAGTATTTATTTTCAATTAGGAAAGTTTGTGGGATGATTATACCCCCAGTATCTTATTTTACCTGAACCATAAAGTAATCTTAACGGCTCGCAGCAGTAAGTAAATAAAGGTATTTAATTTGCTAAATTGTCTGGAGTGTCAAAATTCCTCGAATCGTGGTCTAATTGGACACAGCTACGTCCTATACGTATATGCGCGTTCACTCATTTTTACCACAATTAGGGTTTTACAAATATGAATTTACATATTACTTTTGAAATATTTCAGGGAAATCATTATCGTGTTAATGCTTAGCTTAGGAACAAAATGCTTAAGTTTTGTCTAGAACTAGATTTTAATATTTTATAAGTATTTCCAAAAATTCTTATTGGTACTTACCATGTCTGTAGCGTAATCCTAATTCACAGGTAGTGGTGGATTTCCGAACAGCCGTTGGAAATGGCCGCGTGGCCGTTTTTGTTTTTCATTTGGCTCTATAAGAATTAAAAATTTATACGGCCCCCAAAAGGTTGACCGCATGGGCCACCATAAAAGCAAAATCCGCCACTGTTTCCCAGGTAGTCTTGAATTTTTGTGCAGGTAATGAAAAAACAGATTCAACAGATTATGGAAGATTTGGAGATCAAAGGAAATATCAAGAAAAAATAAGATAAGAATATTCAAAGTAATGTGTCTCAGGGCGTGCTGCTGTATGTGTCTGAATCTTGGACAACAACTGCAAAATCACTAAAAACAATACAGACATTCATAAATAAATGCTTACGCAGAATTCTAAATATCTACTACCCAGACAAGAATTATGCAACATGGAACACGTACAAATAACTATCAAAAAAGAATATCGAATTGGATAGGCCATACACTCAGGAAAGAAAACACAGACATTACAAGAGAAGCTCTGGAATTCAATATTAGAGGAAAAAGGAAGAGTGGCAGACCAACAACTACTTGGGGAACATGAAAATATTTAAAAAAACATGGAATGATGTAAAGCCATTAGCAATAGACAAAAACAAATGGGAAATAACAGTAAAAGAAATAACACAATACAAAACATAAGGCTGGCAACCTTAGAGAGAGAAAAAAAATTGCTATGAAACACCAATATAGGTGCACTATGCTCCAGAAAGGAGTTTAAATGGATTAATAATAATAATAATGAAAAAAAAATAGCCGTAGTTCTACCCTTCTTTACAATTCTGTTTTACCTTTTTATGCAATAAAATTTAAAAATTTTAATTCATAAAATAAAAAAATCCCAAGTTGAGGTAGAGGCTATAATATAATGAATTAATTCATATCACTTCGTCCTCTTCATACCTTCATGCAGTTTAGTCGTTTTGTATAGCTGTTGATATTGCGATTTGATCTATTGTACATTATACCGCAACATATTCAAAAGCTGCGAGTAAATCAAAACAAACCCATACACCGATACACCCTTTACTAACTAATGTAGAAAATGCACAAAACGAGCCGACGGCCAAACACCAACACGTAGGTACATACATTAGATTAGAGAATCAGAATACATATTGAAATCCTTCACAATAGCCGATTTATTCGCCGCCGATAGCGCTGTAAATATTGTTTACCGCATTTTTATCCGAGAAAATGCCGACTTATTCCTACAATTCTGCACATGAATGGACACGGATTTGTAGAGCATATCTTCATGCATATGTTCATTAGCGTACCCAGGGGGGGGGGGGGGTGCAAGGTGCAATTGCACCCCCCAAAATTTCCAATTTTTTTATATATAGGTTATTCAGAAATAATCTGCTGTATTATTGGCTGTATTATTTATAATTTATTTCCTACGACTGCACCCCCCAAGAACTAATTCTGGTTACGCCACTACTGCATATGTTTCTAGACGCATTCAAATGGAAATGTAAATTTCAATGGAAATAAAACTTCCAAGTGAAGAAATACCATTTTAGTACATCTATCGACACCTATTGAGTAACGCTGCATATTTATTTCTTACATTTTTGATTCTTTGAATAAACTGATTCAAGGACATTTCTCGACTTTTACCTACTGCTACTCATGAAGCCATTTTGCTAGCCACTACCCCAGTTAGGTACACATAACCATATAAATATACGACTTACATCAAGGATCAAGCTATCAAGTGACAAGAGTTTTATTGTTTGATTACGTTGCCAGTAACAAGGAACAAAAAGGCAAGTGAATGCTAATTGCAAGTGTAGTCATTTATTATACTTAATAAGACTATTTTTACCTGTTGCTTGTTTTCTCGTTAAAAGACCACAAGATCATCAATCTTTTCCAAGAATTGCATAAACGATTCTTCGTCGTTCTATCCTAAATAACCGTTAATTATTATTGTGTAGTTAGATCAAACAAAAATAGTAAATAGTAAATGTTTCCCGGCCCCGCACTCTTGGCAATTGTCTAAAAGTGCACCGAACTGTAAAGTAACCAGAGATGAATATTTTTATCAGTTCAATTCAGTTCGACCGCTCTTGATGACAACATCGAATGTAAACAAATAACAGAACAGCACGTGCATCCAAGTTGGTTAAATTCTGATTTTACAAAATGGCAAGCAGTCAACAGGAGCAGGAAAGTGGAAGAGACACTATGAATAAGAAAGATTCGTGGGGAATATATTATATTGTGGATAGTGATCCAGGGACTGAGTACGAGATTCTCTCAAGATGTGCACTCGTCAAGGATCAGTGGGACCGATTAACCCCTGGACTTCTAGTTGAAGTAAACCTCTACAAAAATGCTAAAGTGCAAGCATACGTAGTAGAGGTATCAGGTTAGTGATCTTCTCATATTCATATTATTAAGTAATCCCACTATGCCTTATTAACTTTTAAAATACTCCCACGTTCCTTCCAATATTCCCTTATTAAAATAAACTCTAACTGTAATTTGATAAGAAACATTCCCACATAGGCGGCATGTATCAATCTAATTGACATATTTCGTTTCCCAGATGATTACGAATCACTAAAGGAAAGGTTCACGTCAGTGACAACGCAATACACAAAAGATATGTTGGGTAAAATTAGTTTCCCGTTTCGTAAGAACGAACGCAAAATAAAATATGCGCCAGCTAAACTAGATCTTCTCAAGGAAGAAATCGTAAGAAAGTTAGCTAGAGATGACGACGATGACGACGATGAAGACAAGGAGAACAAACCGAATAATCAGGCTGTGAATGCAAATAAGAAGAAACGATCCAATCCCAATAATCACAATGGGGATGACGACAAAGAATTTCAGAATGGGGAAGTTGGCAAAAAGGTTCCCGAGCAGAACGGTGATGTCATCCAGACACTGCGCGATGAGAATGACCGTCTGAAATTAAAGTACAATGTTTTGATGCGTATGTATGAAAAGGTACGCACTACCTTGTGTTCGCTCCTTAATACGTCTGACATGCCATATGATGATTTGGTCAACACTGATAGAGAGAACTTGAGAGAAGTTGTCAGAAAGCACAAAAGGTTCGAGAGGGCAAATATGAGGGATGTCATCGTCCAAATTGGAGATACGGTAAATTCAATTTTTTATTTCAAATTTTATTTGATTTACATTTATTCTAATAATTCTCCGAATAAATGACCGGACATTTTTGGACATTTCTTCAAATAAACGACATTTTAGGACACTTAAAAAAATTCACAAACTCTAACACAAACCAGGTCACAAACTCGTTCACAATGTTTTATTTTTAAGGTTAATTTGTGATATTGGCCACAGAATAGGTATAGGTATACAAACAGAAGGTTCACTTCGTGTCTCCGCAGGCTTCATTTGGTGACCTTTGGGGTGTCAGCCATGTTGTGTGGCGGTTGGAATTTGCGGGAAATTTGAATTTACCTAACAATGCAAATAACAGATTCAAATTTCCCGCAAATTCCAACATCCACACAAAAGAGGCCTGCCGATAAACGCAAAGTGTCGCTTTTGTGTGCCTTGGCCTTTCTTTTGTGCCTGATTTTGGTCACCGGACATTTATGAAAATGTTGTGTCCACACAAATGTCCTAATGTCCAAAATGGTTTGGAAACTTTCCATCGCCCATCTCTAGATATGATAACACTTTCCGACTCACATACTTATATTTTTTGTTTAAATTTTATTTAGATTTACATGGGACGCCACAAAACAGCTATTCCGAAAGTAACATTCGAATCAATCAATTGGCTTAGTTGTTCCGCTGCAACGAGGAAGCTCCTCGTCACAATTTTCTCCAAGGACGTTCTAGCGACACATAGTCTCACTGGGAAACCAAGCCCAGCGTTTCTCAATTCTGGTAAAAATCCAAAACGACAACTCGATCCCCATAAGACTGCCGACATCATCGAAGTTGTCGCTCTGAAATGTCACGTAACTGCGTCTACTGTTAGAAATGCGATTACAACGAAGTGCGCTGATGAGAACAAAATGAGGAAGAAACGTGGTGCCAAGATTCAAAAAGTGGCTAAGGCAGCGGAGGAGAAAAATCGAAATGTTGACGATGCGCATAAGCATACTGGCGATGATAATGATGAACCCACCGCTGAAAAGGTCGGAGTCGAAGCCGAAGTGAATTCTGAAAACAATAATGAAAATCCAAACTACAATAAACAAATAAGAACGAGGGAGGACCCAAAAATAGAGGTAGCTAGTAAGAAGTTAAAAGTATAACTTCTTATTTTGGCAATTCTAACAGCTCCTTAAACGGATCTAACTAACAAAGAAAAACAAACAAAAAAAAAATTAAATGAAGAAGAGAAAAAAATTCCAAAATCAATATGAGAACAAAATTTTAATATAAAATTGTTCGATTCAGCAACATTTTGCACTAATTTGATATTTTCTAGATTAGAGGAACTTAATAGGTTTGTTCCAACTCATTTAATCAATATAATGCAAATTTTCAGATGACTTATAAAATTGGGAACAAACCTATATTTTCTAAACTTATACCTACAAGCTTCTTGAAACATGTCTAATCGGACTGATGTCGATGTGTATTGTGTCCTGTCAATTCCATTCATTCGTTGCTTGACTATTTCAAAACTGACTATTTCTTTGAAACAATTCAAGTCATTTTTGAAGTAATAATTTACAAAGGTGAATTATTTCTAATACTTACTCGATATCTTGTTGATTTCGTCCACCTAACAAAAAATTTTAAATTAACAGTTTTACTCTTTTTACTTTTTTCTTTTTTCTACATTATTTTATTTGTCTTTTTTATTTGTTGTTTTAAAGTACAAAATCTCCAAAATTTTAAAATTTTAGTATTTATAATAACTACATTTATTTTATTTTATGAGATACGTTCCTTGCAATATATGTATAGATGATATATATGATTTGTTCTTTGAGTAATGCTATACCATTTTTATTTGTATGCATCTATCTATAATAAAGCTTTATATACTCACACTTACACTTTAGCGAGAAAAAGCAGTTGTTTTAATTTATTGTCAGGGACGGACTTATTCTTGCAACTGGCCCGGGAGGGAAATCTTGGGCAAGCGGTCCTAATCAAGCTATCCTGGTCCTGTTATATGTCATGCCGCACATTCGATCGCCGGTCTCGCCTCCGATGCCCCCGTGTAGTCGGCGCCTATGTGTAGATGAACGTCCCTGTATTGTTTTTTTTTTACAAAAAATGAGGGCCACTTTTCTTTCGAATTGGAACTACGAAATTAAGATAAAAAACAAATGAAAACCCTATTTTTTAGTGTGTCAGTAATTTTGCATGCACATTCACAAAAAAGTTGGAAAATTTATTTTTACATTTTATCAACTTAATTTCAAGTTTCGATATGTCAGTAGCATTCACCATGTTCTATTTTTACTTAAAAACAAAAATTACGACGACTGACTATATGAGACTTACCGATTTTTAAATTAAGGGGTTTATCAAATGATTGATCTAATCACAATTCTTATAACAGTCATATTACCATTTCCAGCTATTTTATTGTGCTCATCCTAATTCCTCATTTCCTTCCCTCTTTTCTGAGTTCCATGTTCTTTGTCCGTTCGGTATCCTGTTGCTCCTGAATGGCAATTTTTCACCGCAACGCAACTACTTGTATATACGAAGGAAGCACATTTCGATTTCGTGGAAAGCCTCTGCTGTCCCCAATGGAAAGAGGGATGAAATGTGCCGCGTCATCAAATTTCGACGTTGCTTTTACTCCAGCCATGCGCATTCACACCGTTCACAACCCCCAACGCTGGAGCCCGTAGGACGAAATGCCACCGACCACCGACGGCATCCACGCACGCATACAGACGCACCGCAAACGGGGATGCGGCTATATAAAAGCGACGCTCGGGCGTCTCGGCGCTCTCAGTGAACACATCACTTCTACCACGGCAAAACAACGAGATTTTATTCGAAATTACTTCTAATTTACTTACCGTGTTACTTGTTGCTGAGGGTGCAACTTGTTGAAGCGAATAATTATTGGTTCAGAAGAAAGAAAAGAAAAAGTTGCGGACGACCAGAACGTGAGTGCTTTGGTTACGAGCATCTTCGTTACTATTAGCAACCAATCGCCGCGGATTCATAAACTTCCGACATCGGCGGCAACGCTATAAGTGGCGATTAAGAACGTCGTGTATTCTCAAATTTTTATTTCTTTTCGAAACTTGAACGATCAAACACTGGTATGGGAATATTGAAAATCAGGGTCGTGGTATTAGCCTTGTGCTCTTGCATTGCGGTAAGTTATCATTTATACTCATTACTCATTAGATACTTTTATCAATATTCACAACGACAGCAAAAATACAATTTTTAAGTTTTCTTATTATTATTAAGTGTATTTATTTCTCTTCCAAAAGTCTGGTGATGTCAATCAGTATGTGTTGTTGTTAATTACTATGCAAATGCGTTTCGGCAAAAGGCGCCGTCTTGACCACATTTGTACATTACGTACAGAGTGTTCCAACAAAACTGAAAGCAAACAAGACATTTTTACTTTATATTTTTAACTTTATTTTATTTTCTGCAACAACCACTACGAATGTTTTAATTTGCTATAAGTAGGTATAAGAATATGTATCCTACATATAGGTGTATGTATGCGCTTTTAATTATCGAAGTAGAGTGAACATAATAATGGAAACTAAAAGCAAATTGGATGTGCGCAGCGCACTGAACATCCACCATGTTTATTTGCAATCGTTAATTGTAAATTGTAATTGCAATTTAAAATGCGTCCGGCTAATAGCTGCGCGACGCAATCGCTTGCTAATTAACTCAGAATGGTAATTACCATTGTGTGCTAAGTTGTTTTGTCTTAAAACGAATTGCGTACGAGTAAAGTGTTTCGGTCTAACTTCCATTTAAATAAGCTTTGAACATCTAAAAATTAAGATGATAAGTAAAATTCATAGAATTTTTGATGTGAATCCGATACTTTCCTAAAACACAAGATATTGTACTTAATAAGGGACGTCTTCAAAGAACAAAGCATTTTGTTGCAAATATTCCTTTTTTAAAACAAACCAAGTATTTAATATAATTATAATCATGCATGTTTTAATTATTTTTTACAGTAATGCATGATTTCTCATCACGTTATAATAAATTTAACGAAAAAAGTTTCGTTTAATTTTTTATTTTAATTAAAAATTGGAATAATAGAACGATGTTCAAATTAATTGAATTTTCAGTGCGCAGATGTACCTAGTTTGATTACAATTTTCGTCATATCGTTTTTTTCCTTGGCCAGTGGAATTTTTCTAATTCAACGATCAAAGAAAGTCAAAAGCAAAATTTTTCTTTGCACTGACTGCCCAGTTGTGCTTTAATTTTATTTTATTTAAATACTTTAGTCTTTAACACATGCATATAAGTTTGGATTTCACTTTCTATGTTCCTTTTCCATTTCCAATTTCGCAAATTAAATTATTTCAAATGGTGTATTGTTTCATCGTTTCAAGTACTTAATTGAAAAGCTGTTTGACAATTTGAATTTGGCTGAACGTTTCCAGTATCAAGCATTTTATTTCTCAATCTTTCTTTGTTCTTTCTTTCTTCTACGTAGGTAATTATATAATTTAATTTCAATGTTGTAGATATATAAAAACGAAAAAGTCAAGTGGGACTAAGATTGAAAAATATTTTATTTGACTCATCGTCGTTGTAGTAATTTAATAAGCAAGTGTGCACATTCTGAAAATTAATTAATTACAGAATAGATTAAGTTTTAATTCAGCGCGAAGAATGACCAATCCACGTTTACATAATATTTTTTATAGATACTTATAATTCTTAAATTTTAATTAACAAATATTGTAGTGTATATATGTATGCCTATAATATTGGTTGATCCAGAAATGAGGGAAGCATATGCAAAAGAAACGTTTTAATGCCGCACAAAACTCATTTCAAGGAACAAAGTAATTTCGTGTTGTTTTAATTAAAAAACAGTGTAAGTTTCTACTTCTTTGTAATCTGTAGTAATGTTTCATTAGGTTTTGTCATTGTGTCACTTACTTGTTGCTTCTGTTATCCCTTCATTTGTTTATTCAGATTTCATGTTTTTCCAAAGCCGTCCGTTGCCTTGCCGCAATCCTCTTAACTAAGTTTCCATACAACTTCAACTTAATATAAATAAATAATGGAATAAAAACATTTTTACATCATTGTTAATGCTAACTTAAAACTTTCACACTTGTGAAAACGTTGAATCAATTTGTGTTAATGAAAATCTGCAAGTTTTTTTTTAATTTCATAAAACTTAGAAGTACAATTGAGGCATCAAACTAAAAATAGGAATAAATTCGATCATTTATGAAACAATTAGTGAAGCAAAAATAAAAACATGAAAATACAAAAATAAAAATCACCATATCACAGTATTACAGATAAAAAATAATTGAAAACAAAAATCTATACTTTTATGGGACATTTAACTTCCTGACAAGAAATATAACAAACCTGAAAATGGCTTAAACTGCGTTCGCTGAACACATTCTCTAGTACAAAGCTAGGAGGCACCTTAATTGCGCAGTACATTGTGCGCTTCAACCAGTTTCACATGGTACCTAAACATTAAAAACACACGCACGAATTCAAAACCATGACATTAACCTGTTTTACACGAGCTGCGTGAAACATGCTTACCATTCTTATACCAATATCAACAATCAATTCAAATTTAGCGCTCATTTGTAGGAGGAGCATTTACTGAATGTGTTCGGCGAACGCTGTATATAGCACTAATTTAATTTTTCATGTAGAAATGTCAATAATATATGTCTACATTTTATGAACACACATTACGGTTCCATTCATTTATGACGATGACACATAACTTCAAATAGATTCAGGAATAGCATTCCCTGCTTTGGCAGCATCGGCCGAATATTCTTACAGGAATGTTGATGAACTATAAACCAAAACCTAAAACCAAAAACCACATACCAGACAACAGAAAGCTTTATGTGTTAGTTAATGTTAATGCTGTTAAACATTCAGAATGCGGGTTTTCAGACGATAGGAGTTTACGGAAACTAAACTCGATTGGCATTAGAGTCAATTCAGGGCGTGCCCGAGAACACTATTCTGGGAGAATTGCAGAATAGTGTTGTTCTCGGGCGCTGCCCGGGATTGACTCGAATGCCAATCGAGTTTTGTTTCCGTAAACCCCTAATATGTATGAGTATCCTGTATAATCTGTAAAGCTGGAAGCTGTAAGGTAAAACAACGTTTTAATGTTAATTGGCACCTACACACCACAGAATAACCTTATCAGAAGCGTCACTTGGTGTCTTTCGGCAGGCCTCTTTTGGCGACCATCGACGTGTCAGCCATATTGTGTGAAGATTGAAATTCGCGGGAAATTTGAATTTACTTAACAATGCAAATAGCAGATTCAAATTTCCCACAAATTCCAACCTCCACACAACATGGCTGACACGCCCATGGTCACCAAACGAGACCTGTCAAAATTCAATGTAAAAGGCACAAAGTGTCACTTCATCCGTTTAGTATATATTCTGTGCCTACACATTCCTGATATTCCTATATCCTAAAATAAGTATCTTGAGTAGGTAGGAGTACTAACATTACGTCATTCGAAATGCTCACTTAAGGCTGGTGTCACACTATTTTTTGCTTCCAAACTTTGACGTTAAAATTGTTCAGGCGTTTTTAGTGTGAACGAATGAATTTCGTTGAAACGCCTATAATAGTGTACCATAATAGAATTTTCATGGATGAATGAGATGCGGGCGGCGGCGGCAGACCCAAGCTCCTAAGCTTTCATTACGTCTCCGACGAGATCGGAGACAAGGATTTTAATTACATTATTGTTGCACGACAACGACAATGTTTGCCAGCAAACAGCAACTATTGTTTATGAATGTATCTGTGAACGGGAAGTGTGGGGCGGGTTTAGTTGTCTTGCCATATGGAGTGGAATGTTCAACAGTTCCCAGTTCTACATTTAGCGTTTTAATAACGGAGGCGGCGTTGGTATTAGATAATGAGGCACGAGTACTGCCTGAGTACAGCCGGGTAAAAAACGTTTGCAGATTTCGCAATTAAAACGAAAAAAACAATTTTAATTAAAAATAAACTAATAGGTACTTAATTAAATAAAATCCGATTCATATATAGGCGACGAATACACGGGGACAATAGGGCTCCAGCCCTCCTTGGGTACATTCAAGGGAGGCTTTGCCCTATTGGAATTTTCCATTTAAAATGGAAATATTATAGATAGTTTTTAAATTAAGAATGAACCCATAAGTATACATATATTTTTGTGCCCCCCTTGACCCCTTGACAAATTCAAAAGTTGGCGCGCCGCCTATGATCCGATCTCTGCATTACTATTGGAATTGATTAATCATTTTTTATATGTATTTAGAGAAAAATTTTCGAAATCAAATTTGTTTTTGGCCTTTTTCGTTTCTCTCCTCCTCTGATTCTTAGAATTCGTTAAAGATGCAAAAACTGGTTAGAAATGGTGTTTGAACCTTAATATCCGTAAATCCGTATTTCAATATGAATAACGCAGGAGGAATACCAAATATCAACTAACTTGGTATAACGTCGAGGGCGGTTGAGTTATGATAACATAACATCTGACATTAGCGTACCTAGAGGGGGGGGGGGGGTGCAAGGGGGCAATTGCACCCCCCCCCCCCCCAATTTCCAATTTTTTATATATAGGTTATTC
>JARJEB010024117.1:0-17766 GCA_030264535.1 Liometoxenus newtonarum
CGTTAAATCTTGTTGAACTTTAATACGCGATCAATGTTATTTAATTGCAGTGATTTCTGAAAATCCATAACTCACGGTAGTGAGTTAGGAAAATCCATAACTCACGGTAGTGAGTTATAGGTACCATTAATCACTCAAAAATGCTAATAATGACCATGTAACTAAATAGGTGTAGAAAAACATACTTATACCTATCTCATTAAACTTATATTTTATAAACGTGATAACCTTGGATTTAGTTAAATATTTGTAAATATATTTCGTTGCCCTCCATTAGGTATACCGTTTACAGGATGTTATCAGTTATCTTATCGAATTTTACGAATTGACACGGTCAAAATCATTAGGTAATAAGGTGTAACATTTCAATTATCGTTGACGCAGTGCGGTTGATTGCGTGCAAAATGGTTAAAGTTAGAGAAATTCCCAAGGAACTTCAAGAAAAGGCGATTCAGGAGTTACACGAAGATGTGGCGAGGATACCCGATGATATTAAAAGCATCAAGGATTGGCTGAAACAGAAAAAGTACATCATTGCACGCACCGGTAACAATTTTATTTATTTTATTGGTGTTCACATCATTGAAATATTTCGACAATAAAGTGTTCTTGTTCATGTTAACATGAAAATTTGATGCAAATGATAAAGTTTTACTCATAAAGAGGATCTTTTGATAACCGTTTTAGATGATCAAACATTGTTGACGTTTTTGCGTGGCTGTAAATTCAGTTTGGAACGCACCAAAGAAAAACTTGAAACTTTTTACACGATGAGAACGATCCTACCGGAATTTTTCAGTAAACGAGATCCGTTTGCACCTGAAATTCAAGACATATTAAAATTGGGGTAAAACTGTACTTATCTTTAGCGGAAATTTTTTTGTACGATTAAATTTCTAGAATAATGCTGCCTCTGCCCAAACCTAAAGATGTGACTCATCCACGTGTCATATTTATGCGCGGTGCCATATATGATCCTTCCAAGATCCAGTTGGAAAACCTTATCAAATCAAATTTGATGATACAAGACATTGTTTTGAACGAAGATGATCAGATGATTATATGTGGTATACAAATGATTCAGGACATGAAGGGAATGACAATGGGTCATATTATGTCGCCGATGATTGCCAAGAAAGCAATGAAAGTGTTTCAAGAGGCTTATCCCACAAGACCCAAAGGCATGCACTTGTTGAACATTCCTTCATTTTTCGAAACAGTTTATGCTATTATCAAACCGCTGCTTAATGAAAAAATGCGTAAGCGAGTAAGGAGCAACTAAAACTATCTAATTGATTACAATAGGCAATACTATGTCAATGTGCGTGTAATATTTCAGATGCAAGTCCATAATTCGAACAATTTGGATGAATTGTATAAATCGGTTCCTAAATCAATGCTGCCCAAAGAATACGGTGGAGAAGGACCTACCGTGCAAGAACTTACAGGTTAGAAATCGTAGATACCTATATCGTAATATCCATAACGCAATACTTCATCTCATTCTATGTTATATGCTTTTACTGAAAATTGTTGTTTGGGCTGCGTACGTTTTGAGATTATTCGACGTGTCACATCGCGTGGCTTGTGTTTGACGTTTGACCCTTTGACGTGTGACTTCTCGTTCGTCTTCGAGCTTGAGATATATAATTGTGGGTGTGCAAAAAGTAGTGTTCGCAAGTTTTTGCGATAAGAAGGTTTTTAAATCGCACGTTTAATTACAGTCGCTCGTAAGAACCTTCTTAACGCAACTTGTTACGAAACTTACTATAATTTTCACATCACCATTGAAGTTCAACGAAAATTATTTCACCTATTGTTTTAATGTATAGATGAATGGAAGGCCAAAGTTGAAAGTTACAAAGACTGGTTCAAAGAGGACGAAAAGTATGGCACCATTGAGAAACTACGGCCCGGCAAACCAAAAACGTCACAAGAGTATTTCGGCTGCCTGGATGGTGTTGAAGGTTCATTTCGTAAATTAAATGTTGATTAATCAATGTGATTTTGTTGTTAAAATGCTTATTTCAATAAATAGACAATAAAAATAAAATCTATATCGATAAGAATAAAACTTCTAAGAATTGTTGATAAGGTAATCTGCAATAATCGATTGTTTTATTTGCGATTAATAATCATACAAATAATAGAATATAGATGGAACGATTTATCAGTCTCCACCCAGTTTTCGCATGGACGGATTCAAATATGGCCGAACGGAAGGAATTAGGAAAAAAAAGTGTCTTCGCGCTAGTGAGTCTTTTCGAAAAGCTTAATGTAGAAATCCACGAATCCAATCGGCGCAGTTCACTAGAGTTTCGCAAGTCGAAAGGAAATCAACCAACGTCAACGTTTGTTAGTTATATTGGAGGGAATAATAGAATTGACGGTAGGAATGGTCGAAATAGTAAATTAAGTACCAATATTAACAAAAGTGAAACTAATGTGACTCACAGTCAGGCTCATGCAAAGGTAGAAGTGTTAGTTACAAGTGCAAAAGCAACTAATCACAATGCCCCATCAGGAGCAGGTAAATTCAAACCATTTGTGGCAAGAAAGATCGTGCAAAACTCACTTTTCGAGAATGAAAAACGAATTAAGTGTGATAGAGAATTTTCCATTATTGCTGATCAAATTGATATTGGTGAACATGAGCAAGATGCCTACGTTAATTTACAATGTATACATGAAGTTACGCCTCCTCGAAGTCCTCAGAGATCATCCAGTATCAATGTCAAAAAAGAATCTACCACACTGTGTCCTTCGGATTTGGAACAATCAACAACCGGTTTGCCTAAATCATTAGAAAGTAGTCATCAAAGTGAAGATGAAACTTATGACGATAATTATCATCCATATGTGAACTTGTTGGATATAATGAAAAGTGGGATTATGAAACATGATCCAGAGCGTGATAACAAACATGTAAACGTAAACACTCGTGCTGACAATAATACATCAGATGACGATTCACTTTCGGACGAAGTGCCACCGAGAAGTGATTTTTGTCCGCTGAAACCTCGGCTACGAACTGAGACAATTGGTTCAAATTCGAATGGATCCGATTACAGTTTAGATGAACACGAGGGTCAATATGTGACCATCACGAAATACGAACCAGTTTACTTGAATCTGAAAAGGGTCAATCAAAATGTATGTTTAAGTCAATTCAGCTCCGAAGATGAATTGCATTATAAAACTTTAAACGTATACGACAATGATCAAAAATTGAGGAAGACGGAGATATCAAAAGTTTCTTTGTCCAAAAATAAGGAAGAGAAGGAAGTTCAAAAGTTTAAAGACAAGTAATGAGAAATAGTGATTAGAGTGATTGACTAGCTAGCGTACTATAACCTATTTTTTAGAAAAGAATATATTGTTGATGAATTAATCACGACTGAAGAGTTTTATCTCAAACAATTGCATTATGCCATATCACACTATGATAAATGGTTACGATCACAGATTGGAAATGAAACTACCGGCCGAATATTTAAAAATTTGAGTCAAATCTTATTGGAAACTAGAGAACTATTGCAGGAAATTAAAGATGTTCGAAACGACTTCGAAGCGATTGGAAGAAAATTTGAACGAAACGTAAGTTTTTATTCTCTGCAGGACTTGAGTATCCCAACAAAAATCTAAACTGATTTCCATATTTCAGAGAAATTTATTTGAAAGATATCCAGTTTACATTCGAAACAAAAAACATTCCGAAGCGGTATGCAATAAATTTGAGGCCAGGATTGTGGTATGTTATTCAAAATCAATTGGACTTTTACCCTATATTGTAGGACTTTGCAGGCTAGAGAGATTGAGCTACAAGATCCACTTGGTTTGTCCAGTCATTTGCTGTTGCCAATTCAGCGTTTGGCTAAATACGAAATGCTCCTAAAGAATTTGGGAAAATGTTTGGACAAAGAAAAATTACCTGCTGAACATATCAAGGGAGCCATCAATCTAATCCAAAGCATAGCGGTGAAAGGCAACGACATCATCGAATTAGATTTGATACAAGGCAAACCATACCATTTTGAGAAGACTGGCAATTTAATTCTGCGCGATAACTTTAAAGAACTTTCACAGCTCAAATGTGACATCGTGTTGTTCCTCTTCAAACGCAAACTTATATTTACTAAAAAAGATAACGTAAGGAAAGCACTCGTGGAAAATCTAAATGGTAATTAATCATGTTTTTAGAAAATTGCGGATAATTATTTATTTATGCGAGAAATTGATGTCGATTCAATGGCTCCCATCAGCCCAGAAACTGTTCAGACGACAACGTTCATATTGGAAGAATTTTCACGCCAAAAATTTGGACCGAAAAAGTTGTCATTTCGTTTGGTCGCGAAAAACTCAGACATTAAAAATAAATGGGTTAATGAGATAAATAAAATTTTATGGAATCAATTCAATGAAGTTAAAAGTAAGAGGCTTGTTCAAGGCACAATAATTTTATGTTCATTATAAGCACTATCACTATATCATAAAGAGATTAATTAAATAATGTGATAATGCAATCATTTGTTTATTTATAAGTAACGTACTTCAATTGTTTCAGGGAGTAATATACAGCTGTACCGTCCGGATTTGGATATAATTTAATTTAGTTTTAAAGTACCCAGCGCCATCTACACGTTACCTGCTCCAGTTAAATAGTAGGACGAAATTCATGAAGATGACTCTACTTGTTGTACAAATATATTAAAATATTTTTTTGTAAATATATAAGTTGTAAATATCTTTAATCTTTTGTAGGTAGTTAGTTTTTTTTTTCATAGAAATTTGATAATGCTACAAAAGTTTCTGGGATGTTTGCTTTGGCGTCAGCCTAGCCTAGCGTCTTTAGCTTTACGGAATGATACATAAAGCGAATAAAAACGTTCTTTGAAGTAAAAATCCCTGGAGACCTGTATTAAGGGTACTACGGTACTACGTATGTTCCCGTAATAAATAACTCATGTTGGTTTATGGTCGAACCAACCATGCCAGAGCCAGGCGAGGAAGAAAAAGTATAGAAAGATGGGTTTGGGAGGACGAACTGTCGGCATGAAGATATGGAAGGAAGCGATGGAACGTTGGAAGAGCGGCTTTAGTCGGCAAATAAAAATAATGCAATAGCCTTGTCAGACGTTAAACTTACTAGTGCGCGCCTATTATATTTTCGGGAACGCACGGACGTGCCCTTTTATTCCTTTTCATATTTTGTCACTATTTGGTGTTGCTCTAAGAGAGTGCGGTTTAAATAAAATGGACAGTTATGTGGATGAGCGGCGGCCACAAAGAAACTGTGGAAATTTGATTGTGAATTAAAGAGCTAGTCGTTTTTTTTTTGGAGTTTTTTGTGTGCACGTGCAGTAGATGTGATAAAATGAGATTAGATTCATGCTGACACATCTTTGACTTGACTGTATATCTCTAAATAAAGGTCCTGCTCAGCTCTAGATAGATCAAGAGGACTCCAGATGGGATAAGAAAGGGATACACTTGTAGTTATAGGTTATGTTATAGTAGAAGAACTGATTGTAAAGCAAGTGGAGGAATGAACAGTGTGCAAGCATATATGGCAGGATAGAAGTGGGTCTATTTTAAATATAAGGGTGACAATGTTATGAATAATTTAAGGAGCATGCTAGACTTCAAACAGACAACCTCCATAAGCCCGTAACAGACGAATATGCAAATTAATAAATCTTGCATCTTACTTTGAGCGGCAACACAACGAACAACACCAACAAACTAACCAAACCAAACCAATGTCGTCGGATTTGCAAATGTGCTAGGGCGCCACATCCATGTCGGGATCTGCATATAAATAGATTGTCCGGACACAGTCATATAGCTATTTCATGTGGAAGCCACCTCCTTGCGCCATGTTTTTGTGATCGAGATGAACATGAAATTCTTACCTCTGATGTATCTGCTCATAAGTTTGTGTACTTTGCTTTCGTTATGATGATTTACGAGCAAGAACACGGAGTACGTATCGTTCTTATTCAATAAGTAAATAATGTATAGGCATACCTAAGTGAATAAAGAAAGGCAGGGACAAATCGTACACGAATGTCATGCTGTGACGATATATACATCTATAGCGTCAATTCAACTTCAACTCTGCGAAACTCTTGTCTGCAAACATGAAGCACGGGCACGGCAGACAGCGAACGGAATCGAAAAGTAATGGAGGGTGAAACGTGGATCGGCGGGTGTCCAAATTCGATTAATATGTTGATTGAAACTAATGATAGTGTCTTCATTGTCAGTCGGCGTACAAAGGCTAGGCTGAACTAAGCTGCACACAAAATGCTAGCGAAGGCAACTGCATGCCTCACCAATTCCTGCGCCTTTATCGCATTACTTCGCTAGTACGTGACTTGCAAAGCGTATTTATTAACAAGAGTATTTTACTGCAGCTACTCTATACTGCAATGTGAAACTTGGCTATGGAATCAACAAAAACAGAATTGTTTAAGAAAGAAGTCAAATGATTTTTCAGACAAAGCGAAGCAAAAAAAAACTTTTGTAATGAATGTCCGTTTGTGCTACCTCTTTCATATTTCACTTTCTTTCGGTTTTCTCAGGACTTTTTCGTTTTCGACCAAGTAGGGTATATGAGGTGAGTGAAAGATGAAGAAGGCACTTTTATAATTCAAAAACTTTCCTTACATAAGCTCTCGAATAGTAGCAAAGGAAGTAGGCTGGATGGTCGAGCCAAGCCCCCAAAACTCAATCAAAATTTATCATCTTTACCACGAAAAGATAACTCCATTAAAAGTACGGAGCCGTCTGTGATAAATTTCGCCACGCTTGAACTTATACTTGCCACACTATTCTAACTCAAAGCGAAAAAAAAAACGAATTTCTATAAGTCTTATTTAATTTCCGTTCGCTCACATTTTTAATAATTCCCACTTTATTCATACACTCTGTAAAGGTGACCTATATGAAAAAAAATGTCCGAATCGTTTATTCCCTATGACGCGCGCGTATATAATACCATTTTCTATATAAAATACGATTAAAGTTCTTTTCTTCAATGCACTTTCTGCAAGAAGCCCTTATTCGCCGTATCCCAAATATTCTTGTTTTCTGACTCTTTGGAAGACGACGCGTTTTTAATTTCCCTCATAAAGTTAATCAGCGACGCTTGGCTGTCATTATTGCCATCATCCGCGTCGTGTCCCATTCCCTTGCATTCGTCAACAATGTCCTTGAAGTAAGTGACCATTTCTGCTTCGCTCTGTGATTCCGATTGCGATGATATTTTATTTTTGGTGACCAAATTTTGCAATATATTATAAGCTATATTCTGATTCTCAAACACAAACTCGACGTTAGTTGCTGGTTTGAAGTGATTATTGGCTTGAATGCTTTCATCAATCTTCCCATTCTTGCAATGAGCCGGTTTGGCGCTCTTGCTCTTTTTCTTATTCGGCGAAGGATTAAATTTAACCGTTTTCTCTTTAGGTATTGACAACTCACTCATTGTACTTATCGATTTCATTCTTTCAAGCTCCTCCTTCAACTTTTTATTTTCCAATTCGCTCTGAATACGCTTACTGGTTTCTTTTTGCAGTTCCTGATTGAGACATGTATAGCTCCTTTTGAAATCAAGCGCTTGTTTATTAGCAACGCAAGGTACTACAATATTCTTGTTGCATTTCTCCACAGTTTGGGTCGATTTCTTAGAAATCATAGTCGAGGTCCTCGTACGTCTCAGTTGCGTTATTTGAGAAGCAGTTGCAATACCATTCTTCATCGGAACTGACTTGGACTTTCCAGGAGGATAGAAGATGCTGCACCGGGATTGTGTTTCTTGCGCTGTCGTTGAGCCACCACGCAGGGTTGTTGTGGTAAAGCACCATTTGAACTCGCACTCCGAATTCCCAAAATTGTGCTTTTGTTTCAGCAACTCAAATATGTGGTCGATAGTGGATTGGAACAAGTCGTTGTTGCGAAAGTCAGCAATCTCCATCGATCTACTGTACTCGATGACGTCAAGCAATCGCTGGGCAATGTTCTGAGTGACTCCGCAACGCTGCATGTCAAGTGCTTTAATCCACAAATCGTCATCGAGTTCATCCAGTATGTAGGTAAGCCCTTCATCTCCAATATTTGGATTGTTGTTCAACGTAATGCGTTTCAGTCCAGCCATAATGCCGACATCCGGATCTTCGTAGCGTAATGAGTTGTGCCAGCTCTCGCAATATCTATTTATCTGTTGGAATTTTACGACTTTCGCAATGTACTGGGCGCTCATCGGTCCCAATCCGCAACCAGTCAGATTCAGCACTTCAATGTTGGGCATCTGCCGCAATGCACTGCACACTATCTGACAACCCAAGTCTCGAATCTGAGTATATTTGAGCGTCACCATTTTGATAACGTTGTTCTTCTTAAGCGCGTCCATCAAAACCTCAACATCTTCCACACCAATCGGTACTCCATCTAGTTCCAAGCTTGATAAAACATTGCTCTTCTTAATGCAATTACATAATGACTTTAAAAGAGCCCTTGATATGTACGTCGTGTATAGAGAACCAGCACGTCTTTTCATCTGCTTAATTTTATCTTCAGTATCGATGTCGTGTAAGAATTTGCATCGATTGCGACTACGTATTGCGATGACGTGCAGACTGGTGTCCAAGCGCAATGCGTTAATCACAGGGCCCCATTCTTCCGGTCTCATGCGATCGCAAACAAAGTCCAAGACGTTCTCATTCTTCGGTTTTGCCGGCTTCACATAGTTGAGCGGTTGGTTGCCCGCTCGCCTGCACAGTTCCGTGTACCATACGTAAAACACATTCACCGGCTTCGGTCCGTCACCAGACTCTCTTCCTTCCTCTTTCGTTATTATTCCAGGCATCCTCGTCATTCGGACCCCCTCTTTTTAATTATCTTTATATAACCCGCGAGATGATAGACAAAAAAAAATGGTTATTAAAAAAAAGTGATGTACTGCTGCTCATGTGTTGGGAGGATTGCAATTTCAAAAAGTGCCATTTGTAGTTTCAACTGATGACATTTCGAAAACAATAGCATACTTAGATTCAAATTATTTTTTATTTTAGCCCAGATACCTACCTTACAAAATGCTTCCGCTCTTGAGACCTACACGCAATTTTCCGCCCGACCTGTTATTTTATTATCTTTATAGTTTCGCTCCTAGTTTTCGACTTCTTCCCATGTGCTCTTCTCTATCCTACAAAACAAGAGCAAACTCAAGGCTATCTTTAGAAGAATATCACGATGACAAGACGACTATAAGACTTTTTTTATTAATACATGTTTGCAGTTAATTTGGAGTCGAGGGGGTGGACAAAATAAAACTGATTTCATTTCGTAGCGAGGAAGAAGAGAAGCATTTACGGCGTTCAGGTGTCGTAAACATACCTTATTATCCATTTTACGACCACAACGGTGGCTCATTTCTTTCTCTCTTATTTCGGACACCTATAAACTAGCCCCAAAGACATGCCGGCGGGTTGCGCCTCCACCACCGCAACTATATCCTTCTGATGCAACCGGCAAATTGAAGTGAAATGACATGTTCTTTCATTTTATTTTATTACATGCACGGTAGTGCATTTAATTTGTGATTAATTAAACAAATAAAAAAAAACTTGCTGAGTCCTACGGTAGGGTAATTACCCAGCAAGTTGTTTGTATAGTTATTATGTATGTATAGGCATGTGTTCAACATGCTAGAATTTAAATTCGAATTAGAGTCTAGCTCGTCCTCCATCGGGTTGCATCAGTATATAGAAGCGCAAAGGGCGTAACATAAATGAAATACGAGCGACAAGGATCCGAAGTAGATATAGTCGCGCGAACGTGTGCAGACTCGCGAAGGAACCTTCAGACGTTATATTGCAAATCTCATTTGTGACAATAATTTATATGTAAATATATCCAGGACGTTCGTGTTGCATTCCAAAATTTCTAATATGTTTATTTTTTGTATTTGAACAGCTTTGGTATCCTTATTCGTTTCCTTGCATTTTGTTTGCTTATTTGAGTTTGAGAAACATTTCCTTGGCCTTAAAATTTTTCCAGCGCACGCCTTTTGCTTGTATTACATGTGCCAATGATAAATCTTTGTAACACATGCTTGGATTTTTAGTATTTTTGTTGAATAACTAAATGACATTCTCAGATATAACACTAAGTGCCAAAATGTGATTTTCTTGTTGCTTGCAACAAATTTATCAACATACAATAAAACATATACAGTTATACAACAGAATTTGTGCTAGCTCAGTTGCATATTACGTTTTCAAATAAAGCTATCTACAAAACGTTACACTTTTTTCTTTATATAACAGTCTGATATATCCATCTCCTTCTTACTCGTTATATGTTCAATGCAGTAATAGACAATTGCTATTTGGGTTGTATACGTTTTGAGATGGTTCCACGTGTAACCTCGCGTTCGACCGTATCAAGTTTGACTCTGCATTCAAGTGATTTTGTGATTTAATTTGGCATATTGTTTCTAAAATATGATTGTCGATGTGCAAAAAACAGTTTTCGTAACTCTTTGTGTTGAGAACACATAAGAAGGGTGTTATGTGTTCTCATAACGCCACTTGTTGTGAAAAAGGCAAAAGGCAATAAACAAAATGAAACGCAAATATGTAGTTATAGAATAATTTTCTAAATATGGTCATAGGGAACCAATTTAATATCATTGAGTACTAAACGTCTTGGAGAGACGCATTAGACGTGACAAGGCGACGTCGAGACGTCGATCGCACGTGAAACAATCCAGAACGACGCAAATACGTAATACCAATACAAGTTTTAAACCCGTAAACCGTAAACATAAAACATCTTATTAGAAACGGTTTAGTTGGGTGGCTGGCGGGTGCCAGAAATTGCACAGAGTGTCAACATAACAACTACAAATGGTCCTGTTATAGTTTCCTTCGATCTTTATTTACACCCTGTAAAAGTATTACATATCGTAAACATGTCTGATATAGTTAGCCGCCGGTAGATATAAAGGTGAAGGGTAATAAATTCGAGATCAATTTTAGGCGAACTGAGTTGACAAGTCGACCCGTACCGTAGCGTAATGCCTTTATTACACGAGACCTCTTAAAGAACTGTTTCCTGCGATAGGAACATGAAAGTCTAACGTAACAGGATTATAACTTTACGATTGCGGATGTTTGTAAATCCTTCAGGAAATTATCTGATGTGTACTGTATTTTATTGCCCTTAGACTTTGCACAAACCTTACGAGTCGCCGCACCGCACCGCACCGCACCGCACAGTACTTTCCCCCGTTCGCATACAGGAGACGAACACCTTATTTTACGGTCAACCCCAAAAACATATATACAACGACCAAACATGCACATGGGTATCCGTAACAACATCAGCAAGTTGCAACTGAACTGCAAAGCCGAAATGGTCAAGCTAAGGCATGAAGAGCAGACCAGCACGTAGCGTAGACATATCCGAGCTGTTTTTTGATCCTTTTAGTCCTGTACACATCGGGTTACTTAGTTCTAGCACATAGGTAAAGTACATGTTTGGGGATTTGGTAAGCAATAGCCGTTTCTTTTTGCGCGCCCGGCGCAGTATGTTCACTTTTCCACTTTGAAACTAAGATCTCTGTGTGCGGCGAATGCGGCGCAAAAAAGGTCAAACCAAGGTGTTTGGAGTTTGGACAGATTGTGCGAAATGTTTCTTTCCCAAAGAGAGAAAACCTTGCCTTTTACGCAAAGGCGAAAACAAACTTGTTTTAAAGTCGAAAATGAATTATTTACTCATAGCTAAAGCCTCGAGTGGAATGATTATATCTTCGAAGGTCTGTTTGAAAAATTCACCAGAAAACCGTCGAGTTTTCTTTACAGTATACGGTAACGTCTCACCGGTACCGGTCATAAAGCAAGCTCATGTTCGAGCATAAAGTACTTTATTTATATTTCTCTCTTTTTTTTCAACTTGTTGTCCCTATTTCTTTGCATCTAGTATATTGCGCCCCGTCAACTTGCGTCTTCTCGTTGAGGCAAAAGGTGTCCTACTCTATAGACATAGACGATTTTATTGCCGACGAGAAGGACCTTTTAAAGGTCGTATAAAAACAACATTTATGCTGAACCTCTGCGTCCTCTTCTCATACGAAACAAAATAAAATAAGCGTGTTTTTATTTCTGTTCGTGTATCTACGATCTACGTAAAGGAAAACCGCCGAGCCGCAAATAGCATAGTCGCCGGAAAATACTTTCTTTTTCTTTATATGATGCATTCGTTTATTTGTGCATTCGCACTTGCAAATTTATGTCATTTTTCCCCAATTTAAATATTACAATTACTCGTCAAGGGTGTCGTTGGACTATCGTCCATACGGCAACGAAACGAAATTGAAATATTAATTCTTAAGAAGTGTCTGAACATCATGGGAGAGGCAGTAACATGCCGAAGTCAATAAAATTAAATATTTAATTCGCTGTCTTATATGAGTAGAGTATAATTTGAAAATTTTATGTCTTATTTGTTTTTACCTTCCCTTGCCTATGAAAAAGTAAGAAATTTCAAATATCGAATGGCAAAACACTTGTACGTGAAGTACGAGGGTGGCCAGGGCCAGGCGATCGGTGGGAATGACGAACGAATGTTTTATTAAGTTAATGCCGTCACGGGCACCACTCGGCACGAAAAAGACGTTTACTTGATCTCGTCCACTAGGTTGGCAGACACGTACAAGTTCTAACTACCCCTATACGGTTTGGACTCTACGATAAACTGCGTATCAACTTCTTGCCAATGAAAGATCTCAAATGTATAGCTAAAATTTAAACAATTCGAAACTTTTGCATTCTAGCAGTTGGCATTCGCACTTTTAACAGTTTAGTTTCAAGAAAAGCTTTATAAGACTCAAGTTTTTCTTCCCGTCCGTCCGCGTCGCAAAACATACTTTGCGTTCCTTAACGTTACTTTTCTTGGTCGAGAAATATGGAAGGGAAGAAGGATGAAGTAACAGCATTATAAATACTCATAAATTATCCAGCTCAGCGAGCAGCGAACGAATATAAGGAAGAGTTATTTCAGCTTTTTAACTTTGGTGGCAGCGCGCGTAATGGAAAAGGAGGCGCGAATGTACGAGACATTTGCGTTATGTATACTGATGATTGAGGCTCCGAATCGCGCCGTATGCATACTAACTACGTTCACTAGAGAACTCGTTTCTCTTCTAGCTCTAGCCTAGCAACTAATACACAGGTTGTCGTTGAAATGTAAACGTAGATAAATGATTTATCCCGAATTCAGATCAGAATTTTGATTGTTCATCGGTTGTACTGCGATGTTACGCAAATATTAAAACGGTTGGCTTGACAAACGATCAGCAACTATTACAATATCGAAAATTTCATTTTGGAAACAAACTGTATAAAATATACACGAAGCAATGGGTTTTCGAACCGTGTCTTGTATTAGTTATATCGCAGAGCACAGACAGAAGACATCTATCTTGAGAATAGACGAAGGCAAGGCACCAAATGAAGTTTCCTTACATCCAAAAACGCTCGACCGATGTAAAATTGTAAACGAAACGACGTTTGTTCGTGGGCAACGAAATAGCGACATGGAAAAGACCTTTGTACTAGTCGTTAGAATATACAGAAGCAACTTTTAACAATTTATTATCTCGGCTCGTTTTTATTAGGAACCTGCAGTCTTATACTTGGCTTCGAGCCGCCAGAAATGATGCAACAAATTACCGAACGTAAATAAGCGCACAAATTGGAAAATATTTTCCGATAGGCAAACACACAATGCGACTGTCGCATTGAGACGTTGTCTTTCTCCTTCTTGAGCTTCACTTTTCGTATAGTTTCGCGAAACGAGCGCGGATGCGACTTATTGGTCTACAGAAAATCGAAAAGTCAAGGAAATCGATTAGAAATTAGTATTCTGTTATGGCCCGTCCATACAAATTGTGGGTGTACAGAGCAAGTACGGAGAGAGAGAGAGAGAGAGAGAGAGAGAGAGAGAGAGAGAGAGAGAGGAAGCAAGTAACCGAGTCCGAGAGCCATCATTTCTACAACCATTGATGCTTTTGCGTTTCACGACGCTCGTCAAGTCAACACCACCCGATCATTTCTTCTTCTTTTTTTACTTTTTCTTCTTTTAAATACTTATATTCGACTAGCACGAGTACCAACGACAACGACATTACGTAAAGATAGCACGAGTTAGAATGTACGAGAAAAGAGTACGAAAGCGTCGCGGCGCACATTCTTATAAGTGACTCCGAAAAGACGGTCGTGAATTTGAATGAGGCAGCGTCGGCTCGGCATTCGTACAATTTTCGATTCGTAAAACGAGCGCAGCTTTTCAAGACTGAGCGATAACATAAAATAAAAAAAAACACACACACACAAAATAAAATATTTTAACCCACATTTTTGTAGCAAAATTTGGTAAAATGCCCAAATTTGGAATAAAATATTTTTCTTGGCCAAATTTGTTTTTGTATTATATACCCAGTGATTTCGTCTCATTTAGTCAAAGGTCGATGGCTTAATTTATTCTCGTTTTTTTTTAAATTTAAAAAAGATCTTCTTTCGCCACGCTACGGTCGTGAAATGAATGCTCGTTTTTTTCATTCCCTCCATATTTTTGCTGTCGACGTGCCTTTAACTTGCACAGCTAGCGTGCGACCGATATTGCACTCCCGTAACCACCATTCGTGCTCGTAGTCCTTTTAATGTTATATAGCATAGGCTATTGCAGAATGAGCATGATTCGGAAGTCACTTAAAGTTAGTTACCAATCATAAATTCACTATTACGGATGGTGAAGTTGGAGAAATTTTTGCCCTTATTTCATTAATATTTTAAAAATGCATTACGTTCACGAAATGTTAATGACATAAAGTGCTTAGTCGCCGACGCAAAGGCACCATGAACCCCACAATCAATTGCACTAACAGAGATGAAAATGGAAAAAGAAAAATGCGATCTTCGATTTCCCATAATTTTTGGATCACTCGGTATGTATATTCAGACAATATGGAAACTTGTCGTTTTGTCTAGAGCTGAATGTAGTTCAATTAGCTTAATTAGAGAAGTAGCGAGTAATAAATTTATAAAGGATTTAGTTACAGTTAATTTTATTAAAAAGGTGCAGCAGAGCAGCACGTCTCTCCCTCTCTCTCTCGCTCTCTTCTCCAGGATGGAATGAAGAACGGTCTTTTACCGAGGGGCAATTACGTTTTGTCGTTTTAGCGATTCTCTCACAATATGCGACGTGTGTTGGGGTTTGTGTTTGAGTCATCCAAAGAAAGTTAAATATTTATCTGAGAATTTTCCCGGAAATATGGCAAATTACTCTGTCGTAGTAGTTTATTTTATTCAGAATATTACATTGCGAAGGGATAGTTTTGTAAACTATATACATATAAACATATAAAATAAGTGATTGTTAGGTACTGCGTTTAAGAGTTGTTTAGCGACGCCCGACGTCGCGGCGCCTCGTTTACAAGCTTACGAGTGACGCCCCAACAACGTTACACATCCGTACATACAATGCAATTGAGGCCGGTTTTGGCTTGCGTGTATTAATTCCACTTACTTGACTTACTCATTTACAAACTGTTACGGGGTTCCAGGGGGTTGGAAAACATGTAAAGGTGGAATGTTATTACTGCAGGTATTATTGCGGTTTGCGACGTATAACTTACGCAGAAGCATGCAAACTTATAGTTCGTATATTATAGTTTTTGTTGTCGTTCGTTATTGTGTTACTTTTTTTTAATTGCTTTTCGAACAAAAACAAAGCAATAAATCGTTCATTTTTTTTCTCTCGTCCTTTTTACTTGCTGTCGCAACAACCGGTCGTTTTGTCGAGACGAATTTTCCGCGTTTACTTAATGCACTTTCTGTGTTTTACGTAGTTTAGCGTTCCGACGCAAGGGAAGGCATTTTGCCAAAAAGAAGAAAAATACTCAAACCAAAAAAGCGACTCCAAAGTCGCGAGTATAAACGAAGAGATTGCGGAAGATGTATGGAAGGGAAAGCGAAATTGTTATTATAAAAATCTGGATATGTGCGTAATAAAACTCTTTTTGGGGATGAGTGCTATACAAACACGAAACACTATAACGCAAGAGTACAGTAAACAGTAAAGCAATGGCCTGCGTAGAAGAACTTTTTTCATTTCGTTCCGAATTCCGGAACTCATGAAACTCCTTGTGAACCAGGCACAAGTGCGGGATACTTTTCGTTGTTGCATATCACACATACTCATACTGCGAAATAGATATACCGTGCTATTATTTTACCGTCGAACAAAGCATGTCTTATGTTCGCAGCTAAAATAAACTAGTCAAACTCATGGCAGTTAGGATTTGTATTGTTAAAGCCACACCGACGGTCGGGGAAAGACTGGGGATGACAATGTACTGAACTGACGGAAGGTATTGGCCTTTCAGGATATTTTATGGAAAATAAATTCCGAACAGTCAGCAGACTATTATTGCGTGCGTACATTTTTAATATTTCTACCTTTTCTTCGGTTGTGTACATGATTGATGAAGAATTTGTGAACAATCAATTCAAATTATGACAAGGAAGAAAATTGACAAGTGACAGTAACGGCATGATCATAAAAATTACTTTGATCGTGCATCGCCACTGCCCACATCCCCACTCTCTCCCAGTCCGTCGGTGCCTCGTTAGCAATACATTTCGCCACTGCCATGAGTTTGACTCGTTTATTTTACTGTCAAACATAGCATATGTTCGACAGTAAAATAATCACACGGTACGTGTACCGTAACAGCCGAGGGGCATAAACATTTATATTTTCTCTGTTTCTATCATTTTAACTTTGGTTTTGGTTGGACCCTATTCTTTGCTCGTTTTTTGCGTTTTTGATTAAGTTTGTTGTTCCGCAGGCTAAGGGGCTATCCAATATCAGAACCGTATAAAGTAGGTACCAAAAACTCGTCGGCAAATTGGTGATGAAAATGAAAATACAACTTTCACACGTACAAACTTCGAACATCGAACTTTATAATTATGATTACGTACGTTAATGAATGATCATAAATTGGGGAAGTAGGTGTATGAAATTTGGAGAACCCTGCGCGTCCATCACCCATGTTGGAATGTGTATTTGTGTGTTATCAAGTGAAGCGTTTGGAAATGCTTTAGTCCAGACGCCAGTGAAGTCGGCACCTCAACTCTCCCAGCGCACGTAACGACAAACAAAGATATGTTGCCATTTGCCCACGGGAACATGGAAAAGCGTTTAGTCCAGATATAGTCAGTTCACACTCACAAGTTGTTCACACTTAGCCGTTTACCTATGTGTGTACGAATATGTAAGTATTAAACAGCAGCAAAGACTGAAGCACAAAAAGTTCCTGTTTTTGTATATAGGTAACCTATTTTCTGTCCGTTTTGCGTTATCCACACTATTCCGGATTCCGGGGAATTTCAACAAAGAGTTCTGATATTGTTTTGGAAAGGAAATGAAATAAAAAGGCAAACAATACAAAAAAATCGGTGCGTTAAATTTGCAGTGCACAACTTCCCGGCCATATACATAACGATTTCGTAGAACTCTTTCAATATTGAAGTTTAAATTGTCAATTCAGAGTGTCGGTGTGATTTAGAGGCGCCCAAGCAGCATTGTTCATTTCTATTCTTATGCTGGTGATTGTTATGGGATTGTTGAAATGGTAGCACATATCTTCCAAACCATTAGCTCTAGAAGAAATGTTAATGGCAAATCTTGCAAGAA
>JARJEB010024127.1:0-24256 GCA_030264535.1 Liometoxenus newtonarum
TTGTTGGTAGAAAAGGGTGCAGCATAAATTAACGGCTTGTTCCATTTATTCTGCACTACACTTACACTAACTACACTTGCACTTGTCAAACAGCTGATCTGCACTGGCGGCTACACTTGACCGCCACTAGCACGCTTCCAGTGTAACACTAGTGTAACAAATGGAAAACGCTATTAGTCACATTTCCAATGACAACAGTCAGTAAATGGCGATTTCGCGCATTATAATACTTTTAACCATAACCAAGGCTGGTCAGTAAATTCGAATAATTCAAATGGTCGAAATATTGAATATTTAAATATTACATAATAGATGGGAAACAATCAAATTGTTTTTGTTTGCAACATACTTCTCGTTGAAACTTTAATTAGATGATAAAATTCACTATTCGAATATAATTTTAATAGTTGATTAAATCGGATATTTGATTTTTTCGTGCACGTTGATGTTACAAATTCCCAGCCTTTTCGTTTTCAATATAAATATCATTCTGTGTTATAGAATTACTACAAAGGCGATGAACGTGATGCAATACCAGTACGATGGATGCCATTGGAAAGTATACTGTACAACAAATACACTCCCGAAAGTGATATATGGGCATTTGGCGTATGTCTATGGGAGATATTTTCATTCGCATTGCAGCCCTACTTCGGCATGACACACGAGGAAGTTGTGCGCTACTTAAAGGCTGGAAACGTTCTCACTTGTCCGGAAAACACACCGGCGCCTATTTATGAACTGATGAAGTCCTGCTGGGCAGCTAAACCAAATGATCGGCCTAGTTTCGAATACATTCACAAAACACTATCGAACATTCATCACTTGCACACGGAAGTCTTCGTCAAGCATCAACATGTTAGCATGTGTTATTAAGACTGAGGACAGCCTCCTCTCGAAGAGTCGCTGCAAATTACCTAATTTTATATTCATATAGACTCAACTTGATGCATTAGCATTAGAATAAACCATGATAACTTTGCCAAATTTTTATGAACCAAAACTTTCTCAAATGCGGGTGTTTAGATTATTTACCACTTATCTGTAACTTAAATAATTAGAAAATCAAAATTTCAAAAAGATACGGTTTTAGTCAAAAGGAAATTTTTCAACATTTTTGTTCCAACACAGTTCAAGATGAGTGTTTCAGTTGTGTTGGAACAAAGTTTTTTAGTAGGTTGAAATAATTTTGAGATATAATTTAAGAATCTCATGTTGGTGTAGCTGTAGCAACATTCTTTATAACTTGTTTATTCCTATTATTATTATTATTATTGAAATCTTGTTTTTCATTCTTAATTTTTTTGTTTTTATTTACTTTGATCAAGCATTACTATTATTGGGGTAGCACAAATAATATATTCTATTCTTAAATTATCTTCTAAAATGATACTAGATTTTGAAATATAATGAACGTTTTTTTTTTTTGTTAAATCGTTCACATGATTGTCGATCGCACAAATCTATGTTTGATGAGTCAAGTGAATCAAATTTACAATAACATTAATATGAACTGAATCAAATATTAATCTATAAAATGAGCAGCTAAATGACAAACAAGAAAATCGAAGAATTAAAAAAATAAGTGAACGTTTATTTTAATAATAAATAATTATACATTACACACTTTTTTTACAACAATAATTAATTATTATTATTATGTATATGTGTAGATGGAAGTAATTGTAAGTATGTCATGTGTATTTTATATACTTCTACTTATATACGTAAGTGCTTGTCTCTTAGATTATTTTACTATACAAGAAGAATTCAGATTAAAAACAAACTAATGAAAAATAAACTGGTAGTAGGTACCTCCTCAATTTTCCGACCGTCAAACTATTTTGTCTCAAACGTATGTCCTGCCGATTTGTTTTTATCGTTTTGAATTTTTTTATTCTGAAGTATTATATATTTTGAAAATAATAAATTGGCGCCATTAAATTGCTTCGTTTGTTTCCGCGATAAAACCAATTATGTATGAAGAAATATGTTCATACGATTGGCTTTGTTCGGCACTTTGATTCCCGTATTTATCCTCGCGTAGCGTGCTTCGAGTCAATTTAAACCTGATCGTTTCGGCTAGGTTCGGTTTCATTGCTTAACAACACGCCAGTCGAAATGAAAAGTACTTTACGTCAGTACTGGTCGTGGAACACAAAGCCAGAGAAAGATAGAACAAAAACTTTACGGCTAAAGCATGCTAACTGACGTAACGAAAGAAATAAAGTATTGGGAATGTAGTAGTGTAGCAAAGCAAGTCTGACATCTACCCTAACTATATGCTTCGTATCTGATTGAATAAAATAAATTTTCTTATTTGCAATAGTTCGGAAACTGAGTGAAAATTTCAGGAAAAGCTCTAGCTAGTCCAGTAGTGGAATGACAAGCGAGGCTTCTTTAAGAATAATCGTGAATCGTGTTAGGTAATGACGAATATGGAGATTACAGGTAAAGTTTGTTTTGAATATGTTGATTGCGTATAAACCAAGTAGCTTTTCATTTACTTTCGATTTGTTTATTATGTTAATGCGTTGTTAATCGTTGCTTTCTTGTTTTAGTCTCAGGGATCGCGATGGCTGAAGGGAATGTAAGTATTTTTCACGATTTCATTTGGGGATGTGATAAAATAACTCTTGATTTTCCAGAGTTAAATTGAAAAATTAGGTTATGTTATTTCAATTGATATAAACTTTCAATATGTGTCTTTAAATAAGCTCAAACTAAGAAGTAGCACTTCTTTTAATAAATCCATACTTGTGAATTTGTTGATTTCATGGTTTTGCATTTTCAGTCGAATGATGAGGCACGCCAGTCACCAATTCTTCGTAGGCCTAGAACCAGTGAGGATTTCTTCCTATTTTGCACTTACGTCCTCGAATATGAGAATTATCCAACCGAAAGGGTCGAGGTAAGAACTATCAAATTGTTGACTTGCTCAATTAAGTCATAAAATTGATTCTGTTCAAGGAAACGCGAAACGCATCAAATCCCAGCCCACCTTTAGATAGCTCAGGAAGTAGTGTTAATTCTGAATCAACAAGCTCGAGCAGTTCAAGTCAAGATGAGAAACCAAGTGCTGGTGAGGAGTCTGATGCGTCTGATTCTTATAACAATGTATCGTGCTTTTGTGGAAAACCGTTCGCTGGTCGTCCTATGATTGAATGTTCTATTTGTTTTACCTGGATTCACTTATCTTGTGCCAAGATAAAGAAATCAAATATACCAGATGTAAGTTCTAAACTTCCTTCAAAATAACCGTTTGCAATTTATTTATTTATTTATTTCATTTATTGTGTTATTAGGTATTCCATTGTGCCATCTGTAAAGCTAGTAATCGTAAGAGACGGTCAGCATCACCATCGTCGAATCCCACGCCAGATAAAAACCTTAAACGCTCGAAAAGAACAACGTAAGTCAATGTACATATTTTATACACATATTTCTTAAATAGTTTTTTTTAATAATCAAGAGAAAGAGATGAGATATCTCTATATATATAAATAAATAATGGAGTAATAGGAAATATTATATATTAAGAGATATAAATGAATTGATGAAATTCTAAAAGATGAATCTATTATTCGTATATAATGTTTACTAAACGAATTTGAATCATGTAAAAATTGTAACGTACATTTATTATGTATAATATGTAAATACTCGACTTCTACGTTTTGTATAATTCAAAGATTTGTTTAGTTGAATATAATCAACTACTGCATTATTCAAAATATTCAAGAAACAAATGAAAATTCAAAATTGTTTTTGACGCAGCTGACTTATTGTTGGCTAAAACGATGTGTTTATTAATTACCTATCCATTAGTGCGATGGATTTTATTGTATTTTGCTCATTTAAATGTAAATTTAAGGTATTTCTTGCAGTTTTTTTTTCTTTGAAATTTTTTTGGGTTTCGATTTAAAGATGTAAAGTTAAGAGAAATTTAAAAAGAAAAAGGAATCAATGAAATTAAAATTATAGCGTTGACTGTTCAGTAGTGATACTTTGTGATAGCTAAAACCAGAGCTCATCAAAATATTAAAATAAAAAGTAAAGCATAAAAATGTTGAAAATTCTGTGCAAGTGAAAATGAAATTTGTATTCTGGTCTACTGGGTGGGCATATAGTGCGTTTGAGAAATAAACATAAATATAATTAAATAAGTAATTTTCAAACATACTGTATGTTTGTTTCTGTCAAAATTTATGAATTTTGATTACACTTAGTTCCATTTGAAAATGGTCGCAAAAGTAGACAAAGCACAAAGCGATTTAAAAAAAATATATAAAATTTATTGTTATGTAATATATTCAGCAAAAAGATAAATATTTGAGTGCCTGGTAGAGTAAGAGACTGGAATATCAACGCCATAAATTAATAATAAATCATTAGTTCGGTTGAAGAAGAAATTATTCTTATTAGTATGTAAAAAGTAAATTTGTTATTGAACAGAGTTGAACTTGAACCAATTGATTATTGATAAGTGTGACAACAATTTAATGTTTTTATGTTTGATTTAGTTGCAATTATTAACTGTATAACAACTATGCTTGCAAAATTATGAATTGACTATTACATGAAATGAAAAGTAAATTAACAAATGTAATTCAAATGCATGGATAAAAACTTTCATCCAGCTATGCATGTAGGAATTAAAGAAATGAACTGATGTGATTTTAAATTTAATATGGACAAAATCCAATGGAATAATTGATTTGGAATAGTCGGACGTAGAAATTTCCAATGGCAACTCCTTCTCTCGAATGGAGCGTACAGAATTTTGGACATTTGCAAATTAGGGTATCGCGTCAATTGGACGCGGTCAATTGGACGCGACGACAATTGGACGAGCGACAATTGGACGCGTGGTCTTACGTACTTTGGTTTTAGCGTACTTGGCTGTTTGTCGCACGCGTCCAATTGTCGCGCGTGCAATTGTCGTATTCGTCCAATTGTCGCGCGTCCAATTGTAGTACTCGTCCAATTGTCGCGCGTCCAATTGTCGCTCGTCCAATTGACGTATAACCGCAAATTAGGGCACCAAAGTATATAAATATTTTAAGCAGTGCATACATTCAAAGAATATCATCAAATTAATATCCAAATCAAACAAGATAAATATTTTCGATACACGAATGACTCTAACTACCCTATATTTTATAGTTGGATCTATACTTGAAATCAAATTGAAATCTTATTATTGTCCATAAGTAAACGTTTTTATCAAGTAACTGTTGCGGTGTTGCGTTAGACGCTCAAATTGAAATATTTCAATGATTTTAACGTTTTCCAAATTTAAATACAAAATAGAAAAAAAGGAAATGCAACAATCAGCCAAAATTAAACTTGTACACCCTACAAAGTTAAACCACTTTTTCATTTCTTTCCGAAATATTATGAATTTCGTTAATTTATTTTGTTGTGATAATAAAATAGTAAATTAATTAATAATTAATGTAGGAATATATTTTATAAATTTTATAACCTGAGATTAATCAATAGATTAAATTTGAAGAAGAGTAATTTAGTAATTTCCAACAATACAAAATAATATATTTAACGAATGTTTAAGTAGAAATTACTAACGCAATTTTTTGGTCAGCAGAATATTGTGCAACAAGTAGATCTAATTGAAAGTTTTCAGTTAAACCAATTTGAATTTATTGATTATTAATTGACGGTTTTACCATATAAACTAAACAATATAAATACAATTAAGTAAATAGTTGCTTTTCTGGACTGAACTGATAGATTTTTTACTTAGAAAAATAATTTATCGTTGTAATTAAAAATTAAAATAAGTAATTATCGATAATTATATTACTTGTAAGTGTTTCGCCAATTTCACCAAAGTATCCGAAATTAATTTACTTTTCACTTAACTACCATCTGCTGATAAGTACGTGATTTGGTTAATTTCAATAACATGATGGAAATTTGATTAGAATTATTACATATGAAATTAAAATTGTACACGATAATTTTCGTTTGGCTTTTAATTAATTTGGGAACGAAAATGGCTTTTAATTAATTTGGGAACGAAAATTTGCGATTGCAGTTGAAATCGGACTGTTTCTTCACTTGATATTTTTTTAATTGCAATTTCTTTGATTATTTTTTCATGTTTTCTTTACGCTACTTACAAATTTTAAATTTAGCAACAAACCTAGATAGATAATTGTGTAAAATACAAATACTACAATACTATAGTTATATTTTTGTAAATTCCTAATAAGTTCGTTTTGTTTTATCGAAGTTTGTGTTTAAATAAACGGCAGAAAATTGATTTACACTTGTTTTCAAATATATCCAAGTTAATGACAAAAGTAAATTTCTACTTAATGTAATGGATGCAACTGGAAATCAGTCCAGGAGAAAATTCAATAGACGAATTTTCAATACAATAAATCACCATGGCAATCAAACATATTTGTAGAAATATTGATTTTCCAAGTACAAACACCCCAACGAAGAAAGAGTCAAAAAATCAATCTTACGAGATAAACCATTCAAGTTTTTGTTATGCTTGTGTAATATTCCCTAATTAAATTAAAGCAATAATGGATTTTGTCGTCGATAAAGTATCTGAAGATTCGTTTTATATAAACGTACTTGTAGGACTACCGAAACAACTTGGTAATTGAAGTATAACAGCCATATAGTTATGATTAATTGATAGTTTCTAGATAAATTTAAAAAGTTAGGAATAACCAGCCGTCATTTAAGCCGAAAACTACCAGTTGCCCATTCTGAAATTTGTGCTTGGGAGCAAAAACATAGTATTCTTTTGCCGGAAGATCTTAGAAACTTTTACAATTCATGTAACGGCTTCTTATTCACGTGGACATTTCAGTTTGGCAGTAATATTGATATAAAATGAAAATAACTTGCATTTATTCTTGTTGATTATATTGTAGATGATAAAAAGGAAATTATAGGCAGACTTGAAGTAAATGAATTGGAAAATTTAGCTCAACTAAATGGTTATGAGTCTAGGCCAGACCCGGGCGTCAATACGAATTTGGAACGTTTCGAATTGCGTTTGGGTGTTGCCAGTAGACTATTTGAACTGGTAAAATTGGATGAAAACAGTAAAGTAATAAAAGACGTTTTCCTTTTAATGAATAAATATATTTTGTTTGGTATGTTTGCAGGTGGTATTAGTTTATTTAAATTCACGTTATTCTCCGACAATATGGGTGACTACAGGACAACAGGCATTTTATTTTTTAGCAGATGATTTTACAACATATTTTCGTATGTCTTTAGCCCACGTCGGCATACCGAACTGGCAACTTTTATTCACTCCAAAAGGTGTCCCTCAATGGACTGAAGTACGAGTATACAATTAATAAATTCCACATTGCATCTTTGTTTTATTTACACTTTTGACTTTTTACATCGACTTATTTAGAAATAAAATGACTAAATACCTTCTTCTTTATTTCCATTAGAATATGATTCGGATACTAGCGCCGCATTTGCTGAAGCCCAATAGGACCGTTGAATCTGCAAGAAAGCGACGTGATAAGGAAATTGCTAATGAACACATTGAAATTCCTTTGAACCATTTGGATATAGGCATTTTTAAGTGTTTCCCTAGGTTGCCTCACGGTTTACCACGAGTTGTCGAAAAGGAAAAGACTTCTCCTAGGAAAATAAAACGTCCAGAACGCGAAAGGGAAAAGGAAGTTCGCGAACGTGAAAAAAGCTTTACGTTGCCGAGATCCCAATCACAATCGGTATTACAACGTAAAAAATAATTAATTCCACTAGTAATACTTAATACTTTACCTTAAATGTTAAATTAAAGCAGTTTTATAATTGGAAAATGTCTATTTGTTGTGAAGTCAAATTCCGGTGGATTCGTCGATTCTTTTTTGTGTCCACCACCCAGAAGTTTCAATACAACAAAGTTAGTTTTCGATATCCTTATGAGTTCATTGATTTCAGCATCCGCGGGTTGAATGCTTTCCAACAGTTGACGCGCTTGCAAGAAGTGTTTGCACCCGGTAAAGTACATACAAATACTATCTACGGGTTGCTGCTGTTGATTGAAACGAGCTGCTGATGTAAGTTCTTTAAATTCAGGGTAATGGACCGGCGGTGGGGCTAGTAAGTTTTGGAACGGAGCGAATCTGTGATCGTAACGCACGCGTTCACTGTCGAATTCCGGATGTGGCATTTGTAGCTTTCCATCCATTCGAAAACCCATCAAAGCCTTTATTTATTTAGAAAAAAAAAACATGATTTAGTTTTCTGTTTTATTTTAGTGTAGTTGTGCGTTGTGCCTACCTTGTAATAACCACCACACATATTTTGCAGTGCCTGGTAATAAATTGACTCCTTAAGATACGGTCGCGGCCTCTTTTTATTCAACTTATTCTTCTTTTTATTCATGCCTTTGTTCTTTTGTAGTTCCGTGATCAATTCTTGCTCGGCAAGAAAACTGTCGGCTCTTGTAAGAGCAGAAACCAACCATCCATAAAGAAATTCATACAAATACCAGTAGATGTAATAATATTCGTGGACACTGTACAATTCCAATTCGAATCCGCTCAGCAGATACATAATCATAATACGTAATGTGTGATACAAGATCCATGTACCGAAACAAGCCAAATGTGGTCTCGACTGGGCACTACTACTCGTTATATTGTGAAGGTAAGCATCGACTCTTTCAGCTTCATCCTGCAAACTTGTAAACTCTTCCAGCAAATGGGCCAATTTATCTCGTTGTCTAGCCCGATTATGTCCACACAATTGTAGAAAACTAGCGAATGCTCGCATGCAATGCGTGAAAAAAGTGTCCACGTACGGACGAGCTTGTTGATTATACAAAATTGATTTAGACATCAACGCCGGAGGTGATATAAACTGTTTAGCGGCGTCTTTCAATATGTCTTTTAAAATGTTTACATTTGTATTTGCTATCACGCTATAACTACCAACATAGAGCAACTGCAACGCGGATCTCGACAGGATGCATGGAGACGTTTTACTGAATTCGATGAAGAATTCAAGGGCTTGATTCAGTGCGGTGATCATATGGATATTTGAAAGAACTTTGAAGCGTTCGATCATATTCTCGAAGTAGATGAGCGCGTCATGACGTGGCTTTATTTTTGTATAGCGTGGAAACGTTGGCGGTAATAATCTTTGATTGATTAATGGTTCAAAACCCATTATTTGTGAGTTTTCAGCTGTTTAATACAGAAAAAAAAACACGTATTAGAATATAAAGTTTACTAGGAAAAGGTAAAAGGAGGATGTAATGTACTAACATGTTCCTTGTTTTCCTAAATCTGTAGTCTTAATCATGACGAATACTAAATCCGATGCAGTCTTCAATTTAGTTCTGATGAGTTTTTGTACTTCAGGCGTTACCGAAAGTTGTTCGTCTCGACGCTGCACGAACAAAAGCAATGTTTGGTACAAGATACGAATGAATTTGATTCGTGAATATATCGCTACCAGTTCTTCAACTTTGCTTTCAATCGATTCATGATCGCTTTGCGTACATATCGTATACATTGCACGTGTTTCTTTGTGTAAGTCTTCTTCAACTTCACGTAGCATTCCAATGACTCTTTGTTCACTGATGTCAGGATACAAGTAATATCCGTATTGCATCGCTTGAAAGTCTTCTTCTTCATAAACCATTGCTCTAAACAAGACATTATATTAATAAAATTTTTATGTTATTTCACAACAACTACGACCTACTTATGAATATAATCCTTGATAATATCTAGAAGTTTGTAAATGGAGATACAAAACGCTTTAAGTGTACGATCTTCGATCAAGTAAGGTTTGTGCAAGTACAAATTTGTGAAGACAGTTTGTGCTAAGGAATGCCCCTCAAGCCAGGACACTACACATGCCAATGTTGTATCAATAATAACGATTAGATCAGCGTTACTGATATCTTTCAACTGTAGACTTCCATCCTTCAACGTAAATTACTAAAATGAAAATTAACTTTGCCAATATCAGTGACTTACTTCTACGGATTGATCGAAAGTCTTTGCTTTCTTGTTGCCTCGATTGCAAAGCATGCCAGCATCCATTTTCGGGTCCATCATTTCAATAGCAGACATAGCTTCAAATAAACCAAATAAAGAATCGTGTAGAAGTTCCCCAAGCTCCAGGTCTACAATGAACAAGAATGCATAACAATAACCAATGAATATTTTCTAAAAATGAACCTTGTACTGACGATTGAAATTCCTGTGTTATATCTACCCAATTATATTGAACTTTTGGTGCCCCATTTGTCGGCATATTAGGGACACTGGGAACTGTGCCTGGAATTAAGTTTTGACTTGAATTTCCATCGATGATACTAAGATTTCCAAAAGATTTTCTAAAATTGTTGTTTTTAATATTACAAGTGAAATAGAATCATTTACGGATAAACTTGAGATTCTTACGTTTCACTATGTTCCATTGTAATTATTAATTTTTTATTAATTAGTGATAAAAATCGATTTAATTGCCTGAAAATGGAAAATTTATTAAACATTTCAAAAAAAAACACACCAGTTTTAAGGTGTCACTTACAGAGACTTAATTAAAATTTTTAGCGCATACTTAAATAGAAAGTTGGAAAACTTGGGGAAAATCGAAGAGAAAATCAGGTAGAAAATGGAAAATATTCAATTTAACCTCTAAATTTTAAGCAAAAGTAAAAGATAATGCAACAGAAAGAAAACCAATTGTTCTAGTGACTTTTAGTTTTGTGATTAATGATGGCCACCGCTTATGGGATTTACATGTATTTGAATAAAAGTTTTCGATATTGGCAATTCTGCCACAGGTACCAATCGACTTTTGGTTACAAATTTTAATAACTGTCAACTGATTAAAATAAAATAGAATTAATGTAAGAGAAAGACAACCGATTGTTCTAGTGACTTTTAGTTTTGTGATTCATTATGGCCACCGCTTATGGGATTTACATGTATTTGAATAAAAGTTTCTGATATTGGCAATTCTGCCACAGGTACCAACCGACTTTTGGTTACAAATTTTAATAACTGTCAACTGATTAAAATAAAATAGTATTAATGTAAGAGAAAGACAATCGATTGTTCTAGTGACTTTTAGTTTTGTGATTAATTATGGCCGCCGCTTATGGGTTTTACATGTATTTTAACAAAAATCTTAGATATTGGCAATTCTGCCACAGGTACCAACCTACTTTTGGTTACAAATTTTAGAAAATGTTTAAAATGAAATAGAAATAATGTAAGAGAAAGACATCCGATTGTTCTAGTGACTTTTAGTTTTGTGATATTTAATGGCTTTCGCTTACGGAATTTACATGTATTTGAATAAAATAATCGGATATTGGCAATCCTGGCACAGGTACCAATCAATTTTTGGTTACAAATTCGAATAATGAATGAAACGGATGCACCTGCAATTTTGACTTAATGAAATAGTTGCATATGCCGAATGACCTTTAAAAATTAAAAAGCCATAACCATTAAAATTATTAAATCCTTTAAAAAGAAAGAGAATTTCAATGTTTTCTCTATTTTTAAACGAAGTTATGATGAAATATAGGTCGTCAAGGAGTATCTTTTATACAAAACCTGCATGTAGACGAATATCAATGATAGATTTTAATCGAGATCGCTTTAATGTTTCCGCAAAGCTTACAAACTAAATCTTAATATTCCAATGGCTACCCTAGAAACAACAATTGCTTAGAAAAACTATATGTATATATGTTGTAATAATATACTTATATATTACATGAATGAGTTGTCAAAATGTTACATATATACTCCATACGCATCCGACTTACGATTAAAATTAGATGCAAAATATAAAAAGCTTGATTTGTTTAGTCACGTGCAAATCGCATATGTCCTTTTAAGTGTATCATTTTTATAATTAATTATTAATTTGTTTAGTTATTTTATATTGAAATGTATGTATTTATTTTTCTTTATTTAATTAGTTATTTTATTCAGTATTTAAACAGTCTAACCAGTTAATTCAAATTTAAACTTTAAATATTAAGAAATTAAAATTAAGCAATGAAAAAACACTTTTTAAACGAAGAACAATGAAGCAAATATAAATATGTTTACATCGAAATAGTTTGTGGCGTGCAGATGTAAAAGTGCAGCATTTCGATGTGATTTTTTTTTTACAAAAATAAGTGGAAAAGAGAACAGAAATTAATGGAAACAAATACATATAAAAATAGGATTATGTCATCCCAAAACTACAATTAGTAGGCACAGGACGAATTTCCATAATTTTCTCGTAATATATTTAACGCAACATACTAATTTTGTATCCAACAATATTTTACAAATATAAAGTATGTCTTGTTACACTTATACGAGAAACTGATGTGATTTGCAGTTTTTCACTCATTGATTTACCGAACAAACAAATAAGTACAATAATTAATGAATCAGTTGTTTGCTTGCATTTTAGTTCATAATTATATTATTAATATTCTTTCATCCTCAATTCTTTACTTTCATTTTCATATCATTTTTTCAATCATTTATAATTTAAATGTATAAGTAATAAATGTTTATAAGCAGCAGAGCAGTGGGTAACAAATGTATCATTATTTATAGGAATGCGAAACTGCCAGTATATAAATATTATATTAAAATTATCACTTTCCAGACGTGGTCCAGGGTCCAGCTATGTTCGTTTCAATTAAGTCGCCACCGCGCGCAATTACTTCAAAATATTTTAATCAGAGTTCTTTCCCTTGTGTTTTGTTCTAATTTAGAAAATATAGCGCTGATTGTCTACTTTTCTAATTGTTTACGTGACGTTTTCGAATATATCTCAAAAATCTTAAAAAATAATTGATTGATGACCGAGGAGGCTTCAGTTATTGAAAGAAGTTAGTAACGTCTTCATTAATGCAGTTGAAAGTCATTAACAACAAAAAATAAACAATGAACATTGTAAAGTGAACAAAACGTTATAGGAATATGTAAGGTCAAACCACAGAAACAAGCATATGAAAATAGGAAATATTAAAGAAACAAATAAATAAATGTATTAATAAAACAATGATTAATAAAGACTAAGTTTAATCAAGTCTTTAATTAATTACACGTGTACTTTAGCATTATATAATAATTTTGGTATTATAGCTTCCGTGATGATGCTGTGTGGTTTTTATAAATATATTTTCTGCGAATTCTGAACGCTTTTAAATTTCAAATAATTTAAATTCTGAGATTAGTTATATAAATAGCTTCATATATGTACATTATTTTTGGATATAGAACTTTTTCTTTTGTTAAGGTCGGCTTATTTTTATTTGGTGAAAAATCGCTGGTATTTATATTAATTAATTAAGTAATTAATTAAAGGGATGCAGATTCTTATTGTGCGCGTTAAAATTGTGGCTGAAAAATCGTTTCACGGCAATAACTATATATTAGTAGATGTTCAATGTTCACTTAAAACATCTGCACACAATTTTAATTATATCATTTCATAATAAATGTAAGTATGTGTAAATTACGTGTATATGTATAAATTATTATTATATTAATATATTTGTATAATATACTTTATTATTCATAGTCAAATCAGGTAATCAAATCTCAAATTCGCTTGATTTTTATATATTTCTTTTTAATGATAGCAAACGAATTAATCCTATAGTCAATTTTTTATTTAAAGTTTCTATATTTCTCTTCAGTTCATTTCTTTTGTTATTTTATTTTCGCTGGTAAATTACTTGGCTGGGAATTACAAATAATTTATCAGTTTGTTGATTTGATTCATTTCCACTCGGTGGCGTACATAATTTCTACTAACACTTCTGGATTCCGCAACATTTATATAAAATTTAACAATAATATTTTTGGTTTCATAATGATTAACGCAATTAGTTGTTGTTTCTTTTATATAACAGCTTGTTTGGCGTACTCGCATCAAATTACCTAATTATAAGTATTTTAAAATTTATTTATTTCTTGTCATAGTGCGGTTTAGTTAATTGGTAGTTAGTTATTCGGATGGAAATGCGAGTCACGTCGTGATTTTTGCTTGTTTTGTTTCATGTAGTATATTTCGTTCTGTTTCTGTTTTCACTTATTATGTCAATTAGTATTATTTATGTATAATTTATTTATTTATTTATTAATATCAGATAGGTATGAGTGACATTTTTATAACTTTTATTCATCTCATTTTAATTATAGATTTCTTATTAAAAATCGCTTTTTGTATTTAGTTTTGATCTATGCAATTAATTTACATAATGTGTTTTATTAGAAGGACAAATTTCGTTCTATTATTGCAAATATTCCTTTTATTCAACCAATAAATTTATTATTTGATGAGCAGAATGAATATTATGAAAAACTTCGTTATACTTTTTATTATTATTATAGTTTTCTCATTTTTTTGTTTTCCTTTGGTATTATTCATTTAATGGTCCAGCCATATTAATTAAACATATAGCAACAAGTGGTGTAAACTAATAAATAACAATTACGATTACAACTATATTATTAATAAAGTAGGCATTCAATTCAATTCAATTTACATATCAAATATTGGAGAATGTAATTTTGTTTTTTTTTAATCCATCAATGCTTCATGTAATAAAATATTTTTAAAATCTCCTCCGCCATTATTACATTCGTGTTCACGTTATTTTTCTTCATCTACATCTTGTATTTCTTCTAATTATTATTAATATTATTATTATTCGTTTTTCCTAATAATGCGTTTCATTTTCAATTTATTTCATTTTATTATTTCTCCTCTCACGCTAATAAAAATGCGAAACAAAACAAAACAAGCGCTTGTTTTGCTAAAACAATAACAAATAACACTTAACACAAAGTGATATTTGTTACTATTATTATTATTTGTTATTATTATTATTATTATGAATATTTGTTGTTAGATTCAACCGTATGTGCCGATAAAAAATGTCACACATACTAAACTTACTATAGATAATATTGTACGAGGCATACAAAAAAGTGTGTACAATTTGCAAATTTTTTTTTACCCTTTCGCCCCTCCCCTAAATGCAGTCCATACAGCATGTGAAGATAGCTTGAATATAGCAATTGAAGAAAGCACCAATAATTTTATACGTAGTTGACATGAGTGATATTAAATAGTCAAATTTGTTGTTAAATAATGTTAAAAATTAGTTTGTATTTTTAAGAATTTTTCTTTTGTAAGTATAATATTTTGTTATTTCTTTTCGATAAGTATTTTTAAAAGTATTAAACTGATTGTTCATTGATTGGGGCCTTTTTAGAATTTACATTTCTTAGATGTTCAAATTGAAATAGCTTTTTTTCACGTTGAACATCGTTTTAGCGTAGCTTGTGATATTTAACATGAATTCCAACCTGCAGTCTTGTGTGTTCTTTGTTTTGATGTACTTTATAATTTATCACATTTATTATTAATTTCTTGTTTTGCTTTTCATTTAAACTGTTAGTTCAGCGATTACAACTAGTGGAGGCACTTGGGAACTGTGCTCTCCGTGCTAAAAAGTAAACGCGCTCCTTTGATGTTCTTATTTTTACATTAGACTACAGGCAGAGTCACGTGCTGGCCGGTTCAAATCACTAGAATCGATGTACCGACGATTCTAGCGTCAATGACTTTCGAAGACTAAGTAATTATTATAGGTTTTTGTTGGAAATAAACTGTTTCAATTACATCAACCAGCTTACAGTAATGTTTCTAGATGTAAACGAAATTCCACAGATAGCCAAATTGGTTTCGGGTTTTTTCCTTTTTTCAATTTTATTTGTTTGGTACATGAACAATCAGTCGCACTCAGTCAGAATTGAAAACTCATATGCTGGGACATTGAGTTTTGAATGCCGCGTCGTGAAATATGTTCAACTTCAACAATGAATTGCCAATTTTGTGGAATTTTCCTTCCGAGCATACAACCAATGCGAGGTTATAGTGGAACTTCAGCTAGATCACAATACGCACTGTTCATAAAACTATTATTATATAATTGATATATTACAGAGGTCTCTATACATAGGTGCGATATTAATAGCAATATGAGCAGCAAAGCAGTTGATATTAGGATACCTTCTCCATCAAACTACTCAGCACAAACTTTGCATTCGACGACGTGCAACCAACCGATCCTATCTCAGCCGAATTCGCGGACAAACAAAATTGCGGTAAGTAATAGTTTCGATGTATGTTAATTAGGGAGCAACATGTTTGAACTGAGCTGAGAGAGAGAGAGATTGAATTGCCGCCGAGATGGCCCGGACAGCAAGAACAACAAGCGCACGTGGACGGCTGCCAGCCACAGTCGGCGGCTGCTTGCTTCACGTGGCTGATTGCATTTGCTAGTCCGCGGCCGGGGAAGGGCGGGGCCGTTCTCAGACATCTGCGGAGCGCGAACTAAGGCTGGGCGTGCGGCTGTGTAACACCACTTTGTGTCCGTTTTTTATAACAAAGCCGTCGCTTTCGACGAGCACGGCGGTTTGTCGGGCTCCGTTTTCACTGTCGCCATCGCCGTCCCCATCCCCATTGGCGTCGTCGCCGTCAGCGTCACCCTCGTCGCCGTCGTCGCAGCCGCCGTCGCCTTCACCGTCGTCGGATTGATCGGTGTTGCCGCCGCCGCCTCCGCCGCCGCCGCCACCATGCTGACGCTTATGCTTCCGCCAAGCATTCTGAATGAGACGCGCGCAATACTCTTCGCGTTGTCTCCACAACGTTGAACTCACTGGTTCGTAACCCACTTCGTTTGGTCTAGCTTGCACTTCGGCTAATTCACCTGTCTCTTCAATAGCGTTGCCCTTACGCGCAAAGAAGTCCTTCGTAAGGGCATCGAGAATGTCGACACAAAACATTAGATCGCCTTTACATATTGGAATATCCATGGACACTATCTTATATTTGTTGGGCTTGTGGATCTGCAGCGGGGGTTCGAGCACATCCAGGAAATCCGACAATTGGTCGTAGCGGATGTACTGGGTGCCGTCCGGATCGAACTGCTGCCAAATTTCGTAGTACATGTCGTAGTCGTCGTCGGTGAGACCTTCTTGCACGTCCTCGGTCGCCTGCGAATAGTTCTCCAAGATGACAGCGATGTACATGTTGATGACGATCAGGAACGAAATCACCAGGTAACTGAGCAGAAATGCGATGCCGATCGTCGCGTTGCCACAATTGCCTGTCTCTCCGATTTCGTTGTTCGGCTGCTTGCAGTCCTCCTCGTTGATGATGCCGTCCAGCACGCCATCCCAACCCGCCGAGGTGGACATCTATTCAAAATTACGAAATTAATCATCAAATCAAATTAATCACCAAAGTTGTGTATAACCAAACCAAACCTACCTACCTACATACATGCGAGCAACAACAATTTTTGCGTTGCCGCTATTAATACTTACTTGGAAAAGCAGAATCATGGACTGGCCAAACGTTTTGAAATTGTATACATCATCGAGTCCACTCTTATCTTTGACGTGCATAAAGAACGACATTCCGAATATTGCAAAGATAAACATAACTAAGAATAGCAGCAGACATATATTGAATAGTGCAGGCAGTGACATGGCCAGGGCAAACAGAAGTGTTCGAATTCCCTTCGCGCCTTTCACGAGTCGAAGTACTCTACCTACTTTTGCTACCCTTACGACCCTTAGCAATGTGGGCGATACGAAGTATTTCTCAATGATGTCACTTAACACCAAGCCTATAAAACAAACACAATCAACATAAACATACATAGGTAGCTAATCTCCACATATAAGTCTCTTCCGCAGTTAGTTGCTCACCTAAAATGGATAATATTACCACGACAGAATCAAAGAGATTCCACGGTTCAGTAAAATAATGGTAACGCAATGCGAATACTTTCATCAGGCACTCCGAGCTGAAAATTACAATGAAGATCATATTGAGGTAGTCTAAAACCATTGTGAACGTCTCTTTCTGTTGATAATGGTCCATCGTCATTGTCAACATGTTCAAACCAATGAACAACATGATGAACATGTCAAACTTTTTGTTCGTTACAATTTCAAACACAATTGCTTGTGGTCTCCACTGAAAAACACGCATATAAAATTATTCAGAACGTATTTAGTGACATTCGCGCATTCAGTTACTTTTGGCCTGGGAGTTGCTTTCATCGGCTTTTTCGAACCCATCTTCTTCATGGCATTGTAATATTTCTTCTGATCTTCTGTCATGAACATTTCCAATGAGCCACCCGCTTGCAAACGAAGAATAAAGATTATAAGCAACACGCAATTATTTATTTTGCTCTAGCACAGAGCAGAGGTGTTAACTAATTTTTTCAGAAAATCGACTTTTCCAATAAAAAATGTTTCACGATCGACTCAAAATGGAGATGAAAAATAATTTATATATCCCCACTTAGCAAATAATTGATTTTTTGTTTTTCATATTTGTTAAGCAAAAATTTTCGACGATCGATGAAAAATGGTGCTGCGACCCTGCGACCCTGCGACCGATCTTGTTGACACCTCTGTTCTAGCAGGATAAATGCTAAAAATACTTATCTTCTTTTTCTGTTCGTTAAAGTTGTCAATAATAACACCAATGAAAAGATTGAGTGTGAAGAATGATCCAAAGATAATAAAGAACACGAAATACAAATACATGTAGATATTTGTTTCTCTTATCGGTTGTTTCAGCGACTGCAATTGATAAATGCGATTAAATGTTATTTCTGATGCATTTTCTAACTTCGTACCTCTCTCGAATCAATAGCGTCGTTCATAATTTGGATCCAACCTTTGAATGTGGCGACTTGGAACAGACATAGATATGCCTTGCCTACATGATCAAAATTCATCGGTGAATTTTCCCATGTATAATTTTCAGCGATACAAGCATTATAGTCGGGTATAATTTCGAAGCTAAGAGTTGTCTTGTTTGCGTCTACACATTTAAAGTATTTTCCAGCGAATAGCTGAACTCCCATAATCGCAAAAATTAGCCAAAATATCAAGCACACAAGCAACACGTTGAAGATAGATGGTATCGCTTGGACCAACGCGTTCACAACAACCCTCATGCCCTGCATTCTGGACATCGCACGCAAAGGTCGCAAGGCTCGTAGTGTTCGCATTGTCTTGAAAGCTTGAATACCACCGGCGCCACATAATGACGCGATAAAGTTTATTAAGGACACCATAACAATTACAAAATCTAACCAGCACCATGCATTTGTAAAATACTTCTGGAAACCCAGAGCTAACCACTTGATTAACATTTCGAAGAAAAATATAACGGTGAATATCCGATCCATATAATACAAAATATCCTGCAATATCGGTCTGTGTTGCAGATGGACGTCTTCGAGAGCTAACGCCAGACTGCTCAAGAGAATCATTGTGATGACAGCCGTTTCAAAATATTTATTCTCGATGAGTTCGAATGTTTTGAAGCGGAGATTCGACCAACCCTGCCAGAATGGTGAGTCGTCATCGCCGGCCAAGAATGGGAATTTCTTGTAACACCCTTCCGGGAAGCAGTCAGCGGAATATTCTTGTACAATCATGTCATCTGTAGCTGCGTCCACAACAATCAGTTGTTCACCGAGAGGTCCTTGACAGTCGCATTCTTCTTCTTCAATGTCTTCTTCAATACCTAGTTCTTCCTTGCTGGCATCTCGTTTTTCTTCATGCTCATCCTGATCGATTGTATCCGCACTACCGCGATGACTCTCGTCCTTGAATCGATGTTTGTGACTTCCGTACGACTTGTTACTTATTTGGTCGTCATCTAAGTGTCCGATGAAGGTACCATGTTCAAGAATTGAATTTCCTATTTTGTTTTTGTTGATATTGTTCTTGCCCCGTTTGATGTTAGTGTTTGAATCGCCATGGATGGTGAACTCCATGCCATCACCTATGGTCACTTCCAAACGATCTTTGGGACTCTTCTTGTCTCGGAACATTATGCCATCAACGAGGATTTCATCGCCGGATAGTTCAAGTCCACCTTCTCGGGCATCTACAAATTGAATGCGATTGTAAACATTTTTATGTGCATTTCAAACTATTAATTACTACTAAAAATGTCCTTATTACAATTTAGTAGGATACTTTTATATAAAAAAATGATAGATCTAAATCCGTTTAATAACAGTTGGAATCTAGCCTGATAGTAACCAGTTTTACATGAGCTCATAATGGATGTTCCACAAGCAAGTAAACTAATTCAATAAAGTCAAAGTCAATTCATATCATCAATTCAAAAATAAAAACTACAAGTACTCAAAATTGATTCATCATTATCATTAGTAATTACAAATATAATAATTTAAGATATACCTTGCTCCGTTCATACACGTATATTTACAATTTACACAAAAAATATTTCTGTTTCTATTTAGTACTGTCAAAAAAGTACCAAGTACTGTTTTTTTTTACTTTATATTCCTAGTTAAATTACAGAGTACACATTACTAAGAAATACGAAACGAAATACGATACGATAGAAACGGTTCTAGGAAGATTCACCAAAAATCAATTCGCCGAATACGCAATTCACGGACTCCACAATTCTTTAGCATAATCCACAAAATATTTAGCATAAAATATAAATGTGCTGAGTCCGCCTAACACATTCAAAAGGTGCTCCTCTTACAAACGCGCGCCAAATTTGAATTGATTGTTCCTATTGGTAAGCCTCGTATATCTCGTATTTTATCTCGTTTGTGCTTCAATTTTAATTATCAACGACTTCATTTCATCTTTTTGAATTCTCGAGCGTGTTTTTAATATTTAACGTGTGAAAGTGATTGATGCGTACAATATACTGCGCAATCAAGAGTAACGTCCTTACTGCATGTATTCGGCGAACGCAGTATATAATTGATATATTTGCGATACCCCTGACATAATCTATTATATTGTTATTGTCGTAGTCGCAGACAATGACTCTCAATATTTCACTTCATTCTTGGTATTTTTTTAGATTGCTGAGGGTTGAAACCGGCAACGTACTGTTCTAAACTAGCGATGGCAAATTATTTTGCCGCAAAGTGCCATGTAATGCACAACATTTGGGATTTCAAATTTACGCGTGCCATCAACGGTGCAAATATACGGTACTTTGAAATTTCAGGAATTGGCGTGCCATCAGAATGTTCTCGCGTGCCATAGTTGGCCACCGTATTTGCCACCGTAAATATATGAATTAGCTATTTAAACAATTGGTAGTTTACCTAAAAAGACTTTTGAATTAATTTCTTTTTTTGAAGAATTGTGTATTCTGTGAAATGCATTCGGTGAATCTTCCGGATACCAATAGAAACATGCTATACATTATTTTATGAGTTACGAGTATGTATCTGTTTGTATATTTTTTGTATTAATATCAGTTTATGATTTGATCGATAATAATCAAATATATCTTAGTATCATCCTCCTTTTGCAAATGAATTTGTTATAATTTTGAATCTGGGGAAAGCTATAAAGGACGAAAGTGGAAGTATTAAAAAAATGTTTGATTATACGATCAAATTTTAGTTTGAAATGTATAATTTACAATGAAACGAAGTAAGTTTTGCAGGGGCCATCTATTGTTTCTCTTTACCAAGCAAATTAATTGAGTTACTCAACTAAACTACCGAATTTGTATGAATTCCAAGATGGCACTTACAATTTTTTGACTGATTATTATTGTTGTTTCTAATAACTTTTGACCATGATGAAACCGAAGGATCTATATTGAAAAATTGAGTTACTATATTCAATTGGTAGGTACCTATATGTATAGATAATTTTGGGAAAGTAGTTTTTAATTTTGTTTCGTTTTTATGCGTTTTCCTAAATTTTGTACAGGCATATGAGTACGGACTATCGAACAGTTGGTTTGGTGGGTGTTTAGGCATTCAATTGCAAGTGGCATCTATTTGCAACTCATATGAAGACTTGTCATCTTTATCTGATGAGCAGCAAGCAAAACCAGCAAGCTATCAGATTTTTGAGATAAAAACCTTTGTTCCAACTGTCGGACGGTCCCTCACCTGACGGCTGGTCGGATATTTGATTGGTTAATTTGAATCGCAGCAACTTGAATATACTCTTCGTACTGGACTTAATCCAAGCGGTAAAGCGACCGATGCGATCGAATGCTTCGGCTATTTTATTGGTGTCATTATCAGCTGTAGGCGCGGACAAGTTGGATGATCCAAAATTACTCAAAAGCAAGGCCAAGAAAAGGTTCAGTACCTACAATGCAACAGACACACACGCCAAATTTATCATATCTAATTGTCTATGTGTCTACCGCCTATGTGAAAGACATACCACAAGATTGCCAATGACGACTGTCGCAAGGAAAAATGGAATACACGATACATCACCGACCAGCATACAATCCCACATTGATTCAATCCATTCACCGCATAGTACTCGAAATACGATCATAAATGAATGCATAAAGTCAGTGAAATTCCATCGTGGAAGATCATGGTCGAGAAATCTATCCACATTATCTGTAATTGCGAAATTTCCACATTGTCATTTCTATTTTAACCATCAAGCTGGTTGGGCAACTTACCGACGTAGTTTTTACCAAATAACTGCATACCCATGACGGCAAATATGAAGATAATAATGCACAATACGAACGTCAGGTTACCTAATGCACCCATCGTCCTACCCATTATTGATATAAGCAGGTTCAACGTTGGCCAGGATTTGGCCAACTTGAAAACTCTTAGCAAACGGAATGAACGCAATACGGATAGACCTTGTACACCTTCCAATCCTAATTCAAGCAAAGATAACGTTACGATAATGAAGTCAAATATGTTCCATCCCTCCTGGAAATAAAACTTTGGACTCATCGCGATTAGTTTCATTGTCGCTTCAATCATAAATGTGGCCGTGAAAAACTGAAATTTAAAATGTATTATTCCATTCACCAAATTTCACATTATTATTTCGTTGATTCTCCTTTGATTAGGTACTTACGTAATTCCCACTTTTCAGTGCTTTCTCTAAATCTTTATCCATATCGTGGTGATCGAGTGCCATGAATAGTGTATTTACGACAATACACAGCGTAATGAACAATTCGACGAACGGATCGAATACCACAAGGGCAACATATTTTTGCAATTGCAACCAAAACCAACAACAGTCCCATACGCATAAGATATCAATAACTTTAAGCAGCCATTCAATAAATTTCTCTTTCAACGTTGGCTCGTCTTCTTCGTCATCATCATTGGCTGAGAAATAATAAACAGAAACTGTACGAAGAATTAGTAATGGTGAAGTTGACACACTCTTTTTTGGGGAAAGAGGTTTGTTTGTCGTTTCATTTCATTTTGTGCTGAATTGCATTGTGCGACATTTTGTGGTCTTAACCGCTGGCTAAGTCATTCTTGCGTGTATCGGAACTACACTATATTCGTTTCAGTTATCACCTACATTACGTCGCAATGCTATTAAGCCAAGATTATTTATTGTACGACTATAAACTATTAAAAATAAATAATTAAATAAACAAATATAAAGCCAAACTAATTTCTTAATTAAAACTTGAAACTATATTGTAAAGTAGCATCAGGATAATGAAAAATATAGAAAACAAGGACTACAAGGACACTACAACTATCTAACATTGTATTTGTTCTAGTACTATACTTATTTAAGGATGACACACCATCGTTAATTGCATTACGATTCAGTTTTCAAATTCATTACAACAAACAAGCTCAAACATAGAGGAAAATATTTAGTGATCTTCATGTTCTAGTTCGTTAAAGTGTGTGTTAAGTATTACTTAAGTAAGATTGACCTGTGCACCTGGGTGTCCTTGCACTAAAAGTGATAGATGTGGTGCAAAACTGGCTTCGTGTTCAAAATTGTGACTTGAAACAAGTTGAACGGGATAAAATGCGGTAATTTGGATTTGAAGTGCACCAGACTGAGTGTGTCTTGCAATTTTCCGATGGTTAGTGTCCATATGAAAAGGAGTGGCGTTACATGGACTAAGGACTCGGTTGAAATTGGTTGAGGTATTGAAGTGACATGAGCATGTTTCTTACCTCCGTGTTCGCCATCGCCGCTTTGTCGTCCTGCTGCTTGTTCGATGATATCATTAAGGACCATTACATCTATTAAAAAAACAAAAAAAAAACAAACAAATAATAATATAAAAAGGCAACTGATTTCTAGTATATATTTCACCTTTCATGTCAACTATAGTCTGTTTTTGACCATTGTCAATGAAGGGATTGTCTAAATGC
>JARJEB010024130.1:0-11888 GCA_030264535.1 Liometoxenus newtonarum
AATTCTTCATCAATCAGGTACACAATTAATAAAAAAGGCAGAAATAATAAAAATGTACGCACGAAATAATAGTCTGCGGACTGTTCGCGATTTATTTTCCATAAAATATCCTGAAAGGCCAATACGTCAGTACAATACATTGTCATCCCCATTCTCTCCCCTTCCGTCGGTGTGTCTTTAGCAATACAAATTCCCGTTGCCACGAGTTTGACTCGTTTATTTTACTGCCAAACATAGGAACATAGAACATGCTATGTTCAACGGTAAAATAACCACACGGTATATACGTGGATTAGTTTTTCTAAGACGACGCTGCTGGAACTTGGAAGTGAAGATACCTGTGGATCCTGTTCCGGGTCGACAAATCCGAACTCGAAAAATTCATGTTTTGGTTTCGTATACTATCACTGGTTTTACTCCGAGAATAGGTATCCATTTACACGAAGTTCATAAATCATTTTATCAAACAAATAATCCTTAGTCACCTTATTCACTCACAAATTGGAAAAGTTGTTTGTGTGTTTATGTTGTTTACTAGTTTCCATAATACGCGGAAAGTAAAAACTTTAATAATTAATAAGTCAAAGTTGTATAAAAGTTTCCATATTCTCGCAAGTAAAAGCACCTTTACACCTTTGTTCCAGGACAAATACTTCCTACACCTACTTGAACTTGTAAAAGAGATAGAACCCATTGGTAAGTACCAGAAGGCATGGGTGCCGTGCGAGTCAGAAGTTTCAAGTTTCAAGTGCCACGCAGCGGTGTAAAGTTTTCTATAAGTAAACCATCAAGAAGTATACGAAAATAACTTAATTAAATGAGCAATTAATTAGTATGGCACAATTATTATCAAACAATAACAGGAAAGTAAAAGCAGTCACAGCAACCCTAACAAGCAATAAGAAAAGATACTTCCGCACGTAAAAGTTCGCGGTTTAAGATACAAAACAAAAGATAAGAAATTTTTGTCAAAATTTAAATGAAAAATTGATTTTTTAGATAGTAAGGCGTAAGTACTTAATAAGTGGCGAGGTCTTGTTTCTTGTTAAGCTAAAAATAAACATTCGCTTTTTTCTAAACGACCGCCAAATGATATTATGCTATGATAAAAAGTATAAGAATATTCATTAATCATCTCGACGTATACATTTATTAACAAGAAGTTCTATTGATTTCAGTTAAAAGCATTTTAATATTCGTACATAAAATAGGTTCCTAATTTCAATGCTTATATTTTTAAATTTGCAAATATTTCTATGTAATACTTCAGTTAAACATTAAATAGAAAATAAATTGCATTTGCTTGTATTCTTTTCATTTCTGGAAATATTAAAATATTCATTTCAAGTCTTGTTTTATTATTAATAACAAGGCGCAAAACGAAAAACAAGGTTTTGCTTTTCCCTCACTTATTGTTTTTGAAAGAACGGATGTAAAAATTAATGCATTTTTTATTAGTATTCATTATAAATATCACAAAATGAACTAGAAAATCCACAATTTTACAAGTGAAAAGAAATGTTTCCTGTTTTTCGCCAACTTGATTTGATTCGACTTTATAAATGAAGTTAAACAGCTTTAAATAAAGAAATGCACAATGCCGACGAAGTCACAAACAAGTAAAGTCCAAAAAGGAAAGCAACTAAAAGAGTCCTACATATATGGTAAGAATAATAAAAGGCAAAGTACAAAAGCGCACGATGTCGCACTCACAGTAATCAAAAGGTACAAATCTCGCCGTGGGGCAGATAGATAAAATTAAATAAGGCTTCGCGCGAATCCCGGAGAGAATTTTGTGTAGGTTGAATCGAGTCGTATTAATCCTTTCAATGCTGTCAGAGAAAATGTACATTGTTCGTGCGTTCAGCGTTCGCGATCAACAATCCGAATAGAAAGGGAAACCAAACCATCGTCCAACTTCCTGAGCTTGACAGGGGCTTGGAACGTAACCTTAACAGACTCATTGCGATTACTGATTAGAGCCATTGGTGGTTGAAAGCGACATCAGGAAAGAACGTACAACTTAATATTAAAATGTGCTAATTGAACTTAGATTTACTGACAGTCCCAAAGCGAATCGAATCAGGAAAAGTAATAAAAAACATCAAAGTGAATTTTTTGTGCGATTAATAATAGCAAAGCAAATTTATTTCAAAGGCGAAGTTGACCTAGAGACAACGTCTTTCGGGTAGTTCAATTTGTTTTGCAAACTTTTCAGAAGCTTTTATTGTACGAGACATCAGAGGATTCTTCAAGCATACATTTTTTTCTCTGAAATCGAAAGTAAGGAAAATAACTGACTGTTAAAAATAAACTAGAAAATATAAATTTAGCTATACATTACAATTAGACCAAAACTGCTTATAAAATTTGCTGTTTTAGATTTTATAAATATCCTTAAAGAACTAATTAAATTAATTCAACTTACATGAACAACCTGTAGATATGTTTTGGATGAAATGATAAATGATAAACTTGAGACATGTATAAAATTTCTAGCTTCACCCACATCTCATTCATTATCAAAATGTTTCAAACCAGATCAGTTTATCTACTTTTTAATAAAATAAAAAATATCACTTTTGTCTTTTGAGCCGGATGAAAAATTATTTGTTAATATTCTAATAATGGACAAGCCCTGATACTCCAAAGCCTACACATTTTAAACTTTTGTAATAAATATTAATTTATGTTTCTAATCCAAAATGTGTGCTAAACCAAAGACCAAACGTTAAATATGCGAGTTAAATGAACCGAGCAGTAAGGATTAAAAAGTTAAGATGGCGCTTAAAATATGCAGATTTCTATACATAGGTATAGTTTTGTAGGATGTAGGCTGATTCTCCTAAATGGCAATTTTAACCAAATTCAAAAACTGCCCAGGTCTAGTGTATATTAAGTATATTAAGAAAAATGTGACGCCAAACAATTTGAAGTTTTCAAATTAATACTATTGACTACATTTCAAATTTGATTCTGTGTCTTATTAACTTTTTAACACTGCTGACTGAACCATGTGCTAGGTGTATGGTCTAAGTTTATGGAATTAAGAAAGAAACCATTAATGTACCCAAAATTTGATTAAAGTATCTTACACTTTACTTTCCTGTATTTCAGCATCGAGTCCCAACTTAGATCTGGGGCCGTAATGTAATGCGCAGCATCAAGGCCATAAGCCTTATAACAGATTTTCCGAAATTGTTAGAAGATGGCGGCCAACAGCAAAACAACAGTTTTCAAGTACATATCTGAATAGTCACCTAAATTTTGACTGTTAAACGTATCTCATACATTTTGCGCATGGCTGTAAAACATTGACATGTTTGCCAAAAAACTAATTTGTTACCCGGTTCCCATATTATCTAGTAATAAATTAAAACTGACATAAAATTTGAGAACAAATTAGACTATTCAAAATATAAGCTGAAGAAAGTTTTTATTTGTTGTGATGTTCTAAAATTCTGAATCGATCCAGAAGCATTACGATTCAAGATTATCTACTTATTAGTGGTACTAGGATTTACTGCATAGTTACAAAATGAGGTTAAGTATGTATTATAATTTATAACTGAAGTACGGTGTAATTTAACCTCAAAATGGGTCAATCATTTCTTTCACATCTAATAAGCTTCTATCCCAATATTTGATTCCTCAATTTTAAAAAAACTTTTTCAATTCGATTTTAATATACCTATATTTTTTTGAGTGGGTATAATTTTTACTGTCTTCTGCTAGCTATTCATAATTCCCTATTCCAATTTTAATGTTTAAGTTCTCATTACAAGCTTAATACTTTTACATTTTTCATTCGCGCTTCCTTTTTACGTATAACAAGATTTTAATTTAAAAACTGTTGACTTTGGAAACCTTAAAGTTGAAAGTCAGAACAGAACGTGCTTTCCTAATATACTAAAGTTGCAATTTCATTTAACTTTAATTTCTTGTTTTCATTTTCTAATTTCTCATATATTTTTAGCATTGCTAGACTTTCATCGAAAAAGTTTTAATGATTTTTTTAACTTAAAAAGGTGTTATTTATAATTAACGTTAAAAAGTGTTAATTTAAACACTTTTTCATACCTTCCTGTTTCCTACCAACGGAAATACCTATTTTCTGTCTTAGACTAAAGTCATTTCATGAAATGAAATTTTTGAGCAATTTATTAAAACAGAAAAATTTGTTTGTAGATGAGCGGCGAAAGTTTGGTTCAATTCAAATTCTCATTTGTTTTCCTGGATTTCGTTAACTTAATTCTACCTTTTATATGAAATGCGCACATTTATTTAATAATTATATAGTCCAATGAATGTTTTAGGGATTTGCAATATAATGTTAAAGTTAGCTGTAGATAAACCGATCGGATAATTGGAAGCAAGCGGAATCATTAACCATTAATGTCAGTTGATACCGTCAAAGAGAAACGTAATCAGAGTATACGACATTACCCGGAAGTATATGTGCGTTTATTTTACCGTCAAACATAGCAAGCTAAAGTAAATGAGTCAAACTCATAGCAGTGGGGATTTGCATTGCTAACGACACACCGACTGACGGGGAGAGAGTGGGGATGTGGGACGGTCGTGGAAAAGTCAAATGAGAAAAATCATACAAAATTCGTCGATTCCGGAAGTTTTCCCTCAATTTGTAAACACATCAATATAACCCAGTAAATGTTAACGGTTTATACACATGATACAGGTAGTTGTGGTAAATTCAATGCGAAGGAAGCAAATTATTAGGCATATTTGTATCTAATGCACGTTGAAGATAGTTTCCATCTTTGTTCAGGAACGAACCGTTGTTACCGAATTTTTGCTAAACACGTTCACATCAGCTGTACTCGAATATATTTATACTCTGTCTACAGAGTGATTCAAAATTTCAAAATGTAGGACTTCAGATGTCTGTGAACGATTCATGAACGAATTACTGAATGTCAGTCATTTTGAATTACTCTGTACCACTCGAATATTTTGGCGTTCTTTTGACGGTAAATGGAGCATTTTTATCGGGGCATTTTTAGCAATGCTTTAGTCAGTGCTACGATAACGTTTGAACGATTAGAATTCCGTTTCATTTCGAAATAGAATGAACTGCTTTTTCATATGCTGGAAATTGCCAATTTATCTAATGCTTTTATATTTACCCTTTGGTGATGTATTGCTATTGCTATACCGTAAATATAAAGTTGTCTGTTGTCATGATATGGAAGTAAAATTTACAAAAACATCAACAAGCGCAAAATCAATATATTTCTAAGTTGATTTTGGTGATTAAAATTGTTTGTTTTGGCTAAATAATTTAAATACATAAATTTCAAAGTTCATTATATACCTAGAGTTAAAAATAAATGACACAAATTCTGATGGACGATCGACGTAATAACAAAGTGCACCAAAAGCAATTTCCTAATTATTTTTTTTTCTACGCACCTGTCAGTGAGTGACTAGCGCTCGAAACCTGTAACCGATCCACCCATACATCCTAATCGCTTTTCAATTCGTTATTCGTATATACATTCATTTTCTTTATCACTTTGGAAACGTTCGTCTCACATAAATTAGCTCCGACGTTTTGAATCATGAAAGTAATCAATTCGTATTTTCGAATTCGTACAACCGAACCGTCCGTTATATGTTCCTACTTAGTACACAGAAAGTGGTTCTTACGGGTAATTTTGGAATTGTCTGCACACAATATTTTCAACTTGAACCTAATCCTGAACTATGCACTTATATATGGGAAGCATAATTAAGTAGTGACAGTACCAATGCGTTGCTTAATATTCTTTTCAGTTTCGTATGGACGAATTCAATACCAGCATACAAGGATCGTACATCGGACCGTTAATAAAATAAATGTAAGGGCGAATCGGTTTTGATGCACTCTCTCCAACAAATTTTCTCGTACAGCATATCTTAATAGATATGGTTGAAGGACCATGAGTATAGAACGCAGTCAGGAGAAATAACTGAACCCGTTCATGAGAAAATCAAGAGGAAGAGGGAATGCACGATGATTTGGCAGGGCTGAGGAGTGGAGAGTCGTCTTCTCTTTGTTACTATGACCTTTATGCTTATATGTGTATATATTGAGTCTCATTTCCTGTTTGTAAATGCAGGTGAGTGTGATTAATTCACATTTCTTATCTGTGGTCGTACGACTCGACTATCAGAACCTGCACGCGGTTGGTGCCGAGAAATTCATGCCTTACATCAGAACGGAACCGCATTGGTTGTTTGATGCACCGTCTACCATGTCTTGACTTGACGGCTTGATGCTTCCTTAATATTGACTTTGACATGAAATTGCACATACCAAGGGTTTCAAGATAACATTTCAGGAATTTGGAAGCATGCGGAAGTTGCAACCCAAATTGCTGTATTCCTTGAATATATTTAGACAATTCCCAAAGTCCTCCAAAAAGCGGGGAATACTTGAATGCACAAGTTCTATTCCAGTATGTGCGCGTTCTTTTAGGAGTAGCCTAAATATTTCTGTTCAAGGAATAAACACCGACTATTAAAAAAAAGAAACAATTCGTCAGTTAGTGGGAAAGTGGGAAAGTATTCCTTGAATAGAAATATTTAGACAACTCCCAAAGTCCTGCAAAAAGCGGGGAATACTTGAATGCACCAGTTCTATTCTAGTATGTGCGCGCTCTTATAGGAGTAGCTTAACTATTTATGTTCAAGGAATAAACTCAGATTATTCAAAAAAAAATTAAACATTGTTCACAGTTTTATGTCACAGAAAAATAAATAATTCATGCCAAATGGTCAGTTAGTGGGTAATAAAGCAAACTTTATATATAGTGAGAAACTATTTTGTTTTTAGGAATACAGTGAGCTGCATTTCACTTGAAACATAACAAACATGTCATAATACTGTCACTTGCACTTTGAACGGCGGAACGAGGGGGCGTTAGACTTCAGAGAGGGTTTTGATTTTTGTGAAGTTGTAGTAAAGTTAATAAGTCAGAGAGTTGATTCTTGTTATAGTTAAATTCTAGTCACCTCGTGGGAATCCTCAAATGTTCGTGTATTAGCTTCGTTTAAATTGTTATGAAACTCAAGGTACTTATATGCTGGTTCAATAATAGATTGACGCAAATTTCAATTTGTTACCATGGTTTTAATTAATTTGGTGATTTTCACAAATGCAAATGTGCAATTTTTAGGCCAAATTCAAAAACGAATATGTTACAAATCAAAAATTGTTATAGCTAGCAAATTATCATTTTCATTAATTATTAGAAACTCTCAATCGAAATGTCATTTGGCCAACGCCAGCATTATTTCGTGTTTTATGTTGTTTTATGCTGCAATATTGATTTGCAGTGACAAAATTTTCTAATTTACATGCAATAAATAATACGCGTGATCATTAATATTTGTAGGTTAATCCGCTCAGATATATGTAAAAAATAAATTAAATAACCCACTAATCAATGTTATAGAGTAAAAAAATGACTTTTTCGAAGAGACTTTTTACTGATGCGCACTTCATGTGTAGGATTTATACTCATTACCTAAATTATTTTTTTGTATTTTTGCGTTTCCATTTCATCCTTTTATATCATTTCATCAACACAGCAGCTGAAATTTGAACAAAATGGGAAGAGCAATAATGAGCAATGATAATCACTTGATATTATTGGAAAATGCGTAAGTTATTCCAAAAAAATAAGTGTTTCCTGTATCATTTTCTTTGTTTCATCCTTTATTCTCATTCTGCCTATTCGAGCAAAATGGCCCGCTTTGTCTGATGAAAACGTGTAATATAATTAATTAGTCTTTTTACCCCTTTTTATAACTTGTGCGTTCGTGCATAAATCATTTATCACGAAATAAACTGAAGTAAAAAGTTAAAGAAAACGAATGCTAAAAAAACAGCAAAATGTTTGAATACTCCTTATGATGTCCAAAGATTTTTTTATAATTTTTAATGCCTGATTTAATGTTAAGTCAAACATGAAATAAAAAGTTGCGGAGATAAAACAAAAAAGTACAGTGAAATGAAATGAATACTAATATAGGAATGGAAAGGAAATACTCAAATAGGCCGGCATCTCAAGACGAATAAGAAAGAAAATTCTTTTTTCGGCAAGGCCATTTATCCTCATTTAATTTAATCTTCATCTTATCGCATTGACTTGAATCTTTACCTATATCGCATAGATTTGCACTTTAACTCTAATTAATTATTTTGATCTATTTTGCTGATACGTAATTAATTTCGACATTGCATTTTGTAAAATTTCAATTTGTATCTGGCATTTCATTAATTTTCGATGTAACAATATAATTTCTATTAAATAACATAGACGCAATGAATATACAAGTATAACATATAACTTAAGGTTGCAGACAAAAGTTTTTAAGTGGTTGTGGTACCGAACATTTTGTAAAATACAGAGTAGACGAGTTATTTTTAACGTCTAAATTAATTAATGGAATATTGGAAAGTTCCACCGCTTCAAGTGCAGGTACATGAAACTTTACAAAGAGACACTTGAAAGTAATCCCACAAAATTAAGACTTACGTGTTTGTATACCAGAAATTAATAACCTTTAGAGAAGTGAATTGAAAGACTAAGTAAAAAAACGCCCATCCATTATCTTAAATTTGGGAAATAATTATGTGTTATATTATAAAACTTGTGAGCTGTATATTCATTAAATTGAAATAGTTAGGCCACTCCCCAAAAACGCAGACCAATAGTAGTGTTCTATTCTGGATGTGCGCGCTCTTTCAACGAGTAGCTTAACTATTTCTGTTCAAAAAATATTATATGAAAATAAATATCAGTAGTGATTCTTATTATGCATTGATCTATTGATCTATTGTATGCGATAATCCATTCCATAAATCAGTATTTTGATAATTAATTACTAGAGAGCTTACTCGTATACACATACGAATTCAACTTTGCATAATATACCATTTCAAACTATAGAGGCAACTGAATATCCTGCATGTTTGCACATTTATATTATTCATAAACAAATTGGTAAACATGCCCTTCTATATTGGTTTGAAATTTGAATACATAGATGTTAATATATGAAATGTTGTGTTTAAGTAAGTTAGTAGCACGAATAATGACGCAGAGTTAAGATGCATTTACAATTGCGGAATTGGAATTGCGTAGAGCTTGTCGAGCGCTCAAATTACGTGTTCAACTTTTGCGGAGAGAAACTGCGTTTTCCATTATGGTGAGGGAATAAAATCTTGAATACTGAAAAGGCAGAGCAGTATGATTCTATTGAATACTAATTTTCTGACAATTGCCCATAGTCATAGAAAACCCTATAGTTTTCATGAAAGCATCCCGAAATTGTAAATGCTGAGAAAGTGTCCGCAAGTCCCAGCCAATCAGGACCCGTCGCAATCTCTCCGCAATTTCAATTCCGCAATTGTAAATGCACCTTTAGGCCTCAGAATAAGCATCATTGAATGAAACAATGCAGTACAGACAGTTAGTTGCCGTTGCAGATAGTTTTCAAGTGTGCACAGTACCGTCGCCCGCAGGTAAAATTGAGGCAATCTGCCTCAGCGTACAGCTTAACCAAAATGCGTACCTGTGGTAAACAGACAGGCGCACCTGCGGTAAGGTGACAGGCGCAGTGACATCACGTGGGAAGAGCAGCTATTTAATGTTTGATGAGTTCGTGATTAGCTCTTTGCCTCAGGGCGCGATCAATTCTGGCGACGGCCCTGCATGTGCAGGTAAAAACAGACGCGAGGTAATGTAATGGAAAAGTTTAGGACCTATCCAGGCAACCTATCCAGGCCTCAGAATAAGCATCATTAAATGAAACAATGCAGTACAGACAGTTAGTTGCCGTTGTAGATAGTTTTCAAGTGTGCACAGTACTGTCGCCCGCGCGTAAAATTGAGGCAATTTGCCTCAGGGTGCAGCTTAACCAAAAGGCGTACCTACCTGCGGCAAAGAGACAGGCGCTCCTGCGGTAAGGAGACAGGCGCAGTGACATCACGTGGGAAGAGTCGCTATTTAATGTTTGCCTCAGGTCGTGATTAGCTCTTTGCCTCAGGGCGCGATCAATTCTGGCGACGGCCCTGCGTGTGCAGGTAAAAACAGACGCGAGATAATGTAATGGAAAAGTTTAGGCAGCATCTAGTAGCGCAACCAACATAAACCGATAACGCTCGTTGTTGGCTTAATGAAACACACGTAGGCAAGTTGTGTGTGCCGTTGCCGTCTGCGCTATAAGATTGAATTACCTACCAGTCCGGCAAATTCGATTAATCACCGTTGTAGCAAAATTGTGTGCCGCAGTCGTACGCGTGATGCTATCGGTAAATTAGCCGTCCTTTTTTTTTAAATAAATAATTAGCCATTCCCAACGTCTGCAATAACGCTCTACGCCTGTACTACAAAAACGAACGAAAATAAACACAGTTTTTCTATTAGGCATCGATATTCTGATACTCAATATTTAACTTTTTTTTTCATCACTAAATTTACTCCAAAATAAATGCATTTTTATCTTTTTGTTTAATTAATTTTTTTATAGTTTTGGGAAATTTGATTTGGAATTTGGTTGTGTCGTTGGCTTAGACCCAAAAACGACACGTAAATACCTACAAAGTTCTTTCATTTGGAATGGTATAAGTTCCAGTAGCGATAAACAGCTGACAAAAATACGTTTCAATTATTTGGATTTGGCTCTTGGACTTGCCGTTCTTGGACACTTACAACGTTCCTTTCGTTTGTTCGCCGTGACTCGTGAGCAGCTGTTTTGTGCGGCTGCTGGCTTAGATAAGAATAACAATAATTGTTATACTTCTTATTCTTATTCTTATTCAAGCATTCTTTTTTTATATTTTTGTTGTTATTTGTTTTTGGTTTCTTTTCATAAAACAGGCAACGAATAAATAAATAAACGCATACAAACCAGGACAACAAAGGAGAACAAAAATGTTTCAGAAAATCGAATAAAACAAAACGTTGGAAAGTTCTTTGTTTAGCTTTGTTGTTGCTAACGTTAATTAGCAACAACAAAGCTAAACAAAGAACTTTCCAACGTTTTGTTTTATTCGATTTTCTGAAACATTTTTGTTCTCCTTTGTAGTCCTGGTTTGTATGCGTTTATTTATTTATTCGTTGCCTGTTTACTGTTTACGTGTTTACTGTTTTTGATGATTTTAGTAGTACTGTAACGGGTCCTAGTGAATTTCCACGATCATGTTCCTTTTGAAATTGTAAATATTATACTCGAATGAAATTAGTTTTGTAGAAACAATTTAGTAAAAACAATTTCCATTCGTGGTTGTTTCTAAATTTACGTAATAATTGGATATGTCATTATGTTTATCTTTCTTCGTGCCTATTCCATTACCGGCATTTTTATTTCTTCGCATTGCACATCACCATCTTTAAGCAACAGGAAGATGGAAAACAAAATGAACAATAATGATGATGGCAATACAATAAAATAATGTTCAGAATTATACAACTTCTATAATGAATGATACTTGATGAGATTATTAGTTATTATGAACTTAACAAAAACCTTAATGAAATTTCCGCGGGGGTCCCATGATTTTATGTATATTATGGGATTTATTATAAGTCAAAAGAAGTATGTCTACACGTGCAGTTAAAAACTGATGTTCAGCTAAATATGATAATAATTGTGTATTCAGTTGCCTATTATTTAAATCAAGTTAAGACTTGATAAATTGTACAATTGTGCGTAATCCAAATTTAGCTATCTGTAAACTATACAAATAACTATACGAGAACAAAACATGTAGCGTACGCAATGTTCGCAGCTAAAATAAACGAGTCAAACTCATGGCACTGGCGATCCCCGATCACGGCGTTATTGTCAGTTGTCAACTGATGCACTGACGTCAT
>JARJEB010024131.1:0-20416 GCA_030264535.1 Liometoxenus newtonarum
TTTATCGTCGACGAGTTCTACGAAATCGTAGTGGATATGGCCGGAAAGTTGTGCGGTACGAACCCGTACCGATTTATTTAATTTCGATGACGTCTAATGTCAGTTTCAATATTGAATACCTTCTGGCCGGAAAGTAAAAAGGGAGCAAATGGGATTATCGCAAAAATGAATGTTGAACGTCAAATTATCTGTCATTTGCCACACAAATATGGATAAACCTTTTATAATGGAGCCCGCAAACTTGTTTGAGACATAAAAAAATTTCTACCCCAGCAATAATATCTATCAATAAGTTGACACTCTTTTTAAATATTCAACAAGTCGCTCCGCAAAATTGAATTGAATTACTGCAATTAATTTATTTATATGTATAGTCAAACAAATCATTTAAATTTAATTTGATAATCCATCCAAATCATTTTCGATTCGCGGCGCGTATTGAATCACGCGTCAAGAGATAATTGCTAATTGCACTGACGAAATTTATTTGATACGTATAGGTAATTAAAAAATTAACGTACAAAAAAAAACAACACCCGAAATGAATTGTAAACTCAAGTGCAGTGTCATTAAATGAAAGCGCAAATAAGTGGTTCGTTCATTTAACCCTCTATAATCCAACTAGTTGCGTATAGGTCGTCCAAAAAGAAATTAAAAATTACATTAACGATGTCAATTAAACGTAAAGCGGAAAAACGCGCGCGCGGTTTCACTTTATTCGATTTAAATGATGTTCAAATGTCGCGATTATAATAACGAACTTTCGTTGCGAAAAATCAAAACTTATATAATTACCAAAAAGTTAACAGTCGCCCGCAGTCAGCAGTGCCGTTGGCGGGTTATAGCTTGTTTCGCGTCTCTCCCTCTCTGCAATATTTTCCATTCCCCTGACGCTCAACCCCTATATTAAATTTTCGATATCTCTTTTTATGATCTCTTCGCGAGTGAAGAGAAGAGAACAACACACCCATTCTTCACTTTCATGCCAAGTACTAGGTTATATGGTATGGGTATCCCTATATGTATATGTGAAGACACTTTTTGACTGCAAAACATCTTGTAAGCGCTGCGTTTCTCTGTTTTTTTACCGAAAGGCTACAGACAAGTCTAGTCATAGGTTGGATTGTGTTTATGCGTAAAAAAATGGCAATAAAATTACCAGATTATGTTGATAGTAGATAAGTAATTCCTTGCGAGGCCTTCTGAATCCTCTAGTTTAGTTCAAGTTACATAAATCACTTAATATATATATATTTATCTATTTGTTTGTATATAATAAAATGTATGACTTATAATCGTTCAACTAACATTAATTTAACGATAAAAACAGGCAGTTAACTTTTTCTTTTCTTATATATTTTTTGTTGACACAAACGAATTAATTTTCACATTCAGTGCCTTTACGTTGCGATTGAATTGAGCAAAAATGAGCAAGCAGTACCCGAATGTACTCGTCGCGTCTCGTCTCGTCTCGTCCTGCTGATGGTAGTAAATGGTACGCGGCGTAGACCGTAGCGGGAGAGATGGGAGGCGAGGCAGTCAGTCACACGCAATATCTCGCGAGAGTTCAGCACGCGACTGACTTCACCTTCAGTAGGATCGACAGCACCGGCAAGTTTTCCTTCCAGCTAGTTCAGCAGAAGCTCGTACGTAGTGCCCGGCTGCCTACGCTCCGTCCGCGCTCCCTAGTTCCAGTTCCTGCAGCGCTGCTCGTTACTGCAGCAGGGAGACTCCGCCCGGAAAACTACCCTGTGAAACACGACCGCGCACGAATCTCGTCGAGCGCCCGGAAATAAGCACAAGCAGCAACAACATTTGTTGAAGATGATTACCAAGCATGACATCATCAGGATCCTGGTAATCAGCATATATATATATATATACATATTTCATTTTATATTTTTAATACGTCATTAACTTGCAGTTAGTTTTAAACAAGTTCGAAACAAAATTTATTCGAATGCCTTCGTTAACTTAATCGAATTGCTGTGTGGTGGCTGGCATTTGCCATCTGGCAGGATTCCTGTAGGTTGCGGCAGGCGTCTCTGGCGTTGCTATGGCAACAAGTTACCCGGTCACGTTTCCTTTCGCGGAAACCTGTTCCCCTGTCGTGACTGACTTGTGACTAGCATATGGACACGCATTTGAACTCCTCATTTTCTCGCGTTGTGCATATTTGATAATAATTGTAAACAACATTCCCGACTGGAATCCATCATCGGTCGAACCGACCGCAGATGAAGAGAAAATAAATTTATTACGATATAATTGAAGTTGCTTTAAAAACATCGATCGAATTGGACTTTAGAGGCCTGATTACTTACTTACTTACTCTTCCCCGCGCCCGCAATTATTCTAATAGAAGATCCACGAACAAGGAGGGAATAATGTCAACTGCAAACGCGGCGGTTGAAATGTGGATGAGGAGCGTTGAAGCGAAACGCGACGCAATTCGATCGACGGGCGACGACGACGACGACTTACTTTCGACGCGGTTGCTATATGTTTCAATTCGTTTATCTGATTTATGCAAATCGGATTGTTTACATTGTGCTTCTCTGTTATTACAAATACATCCCTGCTCATGTGAAACGAAAACAATATATACTGAGCAAATACCCGAAACAAATCCACAGTACCTGCGATGAGAAACACACACACACAAAAAAAAAAGAATTAAGACTTTTTTTTTTATTCGCTTTATAAATTTGCCAAAGAAAAAGAAATATTAATTAATGTTTATCACCAGCAGTAAACTTTCTTGTTTCGTGGATGTTTTTCAGTTTTGTATTGGGATAATGCTGACATTGATGAATTGTGCTTACACATATAATTTCGGCTTCCGGCCCAAAACATTTTCAACTCGAAACGAAAACGATCATTCAAAACTTCTGTCCTCTCAAAAACTCAAACAGAAATACACCGTGCGCATGTAAATTTGTAAATGTTTCATTAACCATATCAAAAGACACACTGTATATTAACCGCGAAATTTAATGATTGCCTCTTAAAGAATGCCGATTTTTGCATCAAAATTTGCATTTAATTAAAAATACCGTACGAGTACGGTTATTGGCTTCTTAATGTAATCAACTCACCCCTTGTATAGACAACATCGATAGATATAAATACAAATAAACACCCTAGTAGGTAATATTTTGTTTGCGTTATACTTTTTTTGATGCAAATTCGTTGCATTCCGTACCTAAACTGGAAGGCACGTTTTGTAAACCCCCCAACTTTCAGCCCTATGTTGGTTGATTCACCGCCCGATTAATTGTAAGAGGGTGTAGTCGTATGATTCACACAAACATGGGTGGTGAATAACTAATCAGATAATTTAGTAGCTTCACTACTACTACTTGTACAACAATACCCATCCAACCCTCGAGAAAAGGTAATAAACTGCAATTTTAGGGATAGATGTAGGGATTAAGGAATTGGATATATCAAATCTCAAGAGGAGGACACTTCTTGTGATTCTGCTTCTCATCTGCTCGTACGAAATAAAGGAAAGTGTGTTCGTATTTTGTAGGCGTCGTGTCGAGTCGGTATATCGATAAGTTTTATTACAAAGTAATTTTAGCGGTTTAATAAAACTGCAACAGCTGCTTCCCCAAGTTGGCCCAGCTCTACTAGTTCTGTCAAAGTATAAACGCTTGAAATTCATGTAATGTTTGAAGCGAAAAGGGATGCTGCCAGCAATAAAATGCGAAATTATACACTAGCGTTCTAAGTGCACAACTTTAACAAGATTTAATAACTTTTTGTCCTTTTTCCTTTGCTCCCTACTTTCTCTTCCTCTTCTTCCATGTTCTTTACTGCCCAACCCAAATCAACTCCCCCTTGCTTGATGCTTTAGTACCTACAATACCATTGTCAACTACAACTATACATACAAGTAGAATTAAAAATGTATAAGAAACTTGAGGATTCAATGATGACGAGGTAGGACGCCTCTCCTAATCCCATCGCACAGTCGTCGCAGAAACAGTGGGACGGGACGGGACGGGGGATTACTACAGACGCGAATGTTAGAATGGAATAATTAAAATGTGTCTCATTTCAGGCTGATAATTATAAATCAAAATTTGATGAGACGAGCATCGAAATGCTGCACCTTCTGACGCCGATAATTGTTTGTGCTTGTCAGAGCAATGGCGAGATAAAGGATGGCGACTTTTTGAGGACAACCCTCGAATCCATCGGCATCGCCTGGACGATCTACGCACTCCAGTTAAACGATTCAGGTGAGATGCAGATATTTCATCATATTTCGATACACACTGACAATTTTTTTTTATTCTCAAATAAAAAATATAGACAACAAGGATAAAGTAAGAAGTTTTCTGGAATTTGCAGACTTCCAAAAGGTGGAAGGTTTTCAACACTTTACCGAAGCAGTAAACATCATCAGGACTCACCTAACTGACCTTTAATTTATATTTTAATCGTAATGAAGGAACAATATTGATTTCTAACAATTCTCTCTGATTTTCTAACATATTTTTTTTTTCAAATATTTGTATAACAATAAATATCTATATCTGCAACAAAATTGCAACTCCGGCGAGTACCCACTTGGAGGGTTTCTCTAGCGTTCTTAAATTAAACGTCCAGACGTAGGTCATGCCGCGACTCCTCGTTTTATACACAGGACACTCGTAAGTACACCTCAAATCCTCTTTATCCTGCGTGATCGCTTTCAAGCGAACAACAGGAAGCGTTGGAAAGAGGTCCTTGAGGATAGCATCACTAATACCCCCAGTGGTGACGTCCCAACGTGCGCCTTCAATAAACAATCCATAAATGTTGGCGCCTTCAGTTGGTGCTACCAGGACATCATCGCGTTGTTTCCTCGTGACCTCCACATGCAAGGTCATCTTATCTAACGGCAATTCGCTTCGACGCGCCATTTGCTGCATAATGGCGGTGAGAAATGATTGCGGATTGAACAGTCCCCCTAACCATACAGCACTCGGCATGGCAAAATCCTGCGTCCAACTTTCCAGTTCTTTAATGCGACTGACCAGGTCAGCACACCATTGCCCCAAGGGCAGCAGACTTGGATATGCTTCATTAGCCCATTTAACAGGTACTTGGTCCAAAAACAGTTCCACTTCGAGTTGTTCCATGTCGGGTGTGATGGTTAATTCCCCTTTTAGTCCTAGACCGAGGTCTTTTAGTGACTGTCGTATAACTGAGAGCAGGGCGTTCATCCTGCCACATTCCTGAAAGCACACGATAATATAGGGACTGCGATCCTCTGTACGCGCCATCATCTCCTTCAAGTTGAACGTTTCCGGTAGTTTCTCCAGAATGTCATCCAACGTGCTTCGCACTTTGTCTCCTCTTGACCCTTCGACACCGCCGGATGGAGTCGCCCCGCCGCTGGAGTTCTGCGATTGCATTTCGAATATCGTCCGGAACATGCTTTCCGCTTGCCCAGTGAGAAATCCAATCTCGGCATTGGGATGCAGCCCGTACAAATATGGCGACTCCGCTGGCAATTGCTCATCGATGTATCGATGATAGCCGTAGTAATCCGTGTTGGTCGGCGCTTTGAATCCGGGTGCATAATACAATTCTCCTTCCAACAAACTCGGTTGCATGTACTCCAAGAGGTAATTCCTACACAATCGACGATCCCAGTCGTCAGTTATATGTCCCCCATACATTATCTCGCCAAACAAGTATCTGAGATCCTCCCAGGGCACCTTGTTATTGTTCTCCAAGTAATTGTGCAGCACATTGACGCTTATTGTGAGATCGCCAACATTAAATGGATAGCTGCGATTCCAGCCCTGCGGACCGAATTTCCTACGCTCGGCAACGACGGCATGAAAGTAACAGAGCGAGAATAGGATTGCGCGAAACTCCACCTCCTTCGTGCACATCTCGCACGTCTCCTGGCCGAAATTATCCAACGCCTTGTGTAAATTGGCAAACATTCCAGTTGGCGGCTCGTTGGTGATTTTAATCGACGACTCGACTATTCCTACCGGTAACGCGTTGCTGGGCTCGGCGCTCAAGAACAATCTGTAATTCGGGTGAGCATCCAACAAGTCCATTTTTTTCTCCAACCTAGGCAGCCATCTTTCAACTAAATGGACGTTCTGCAGAATGACCCAGTGACCCAAACGGGCACTCTGATCCATAGCACACTCAGCGATTGCTTCCTGGCCTTGACCCAGTGCAACGTTATGCAAATTGCGCATTTCTACTGTGAATCCCAGTTTAGCACCCAGAGTGGTTACATCTTGCAATGGATTAACGCCCGGTGAAAGAATAAATAGGATCGGAGTAGAGTTGCTTGTTTCTTCGTAGGACTCCTCAAAGGTGATCGTTCGTGGTAGGATAAACTTGGCGCCGAGTTTTGCTTGGATGAATGCGCGCATGGCGTATGTCATTCGGTCAGGTCTTAGACAACGCATTATGCACAATCTTTGCAGCGCACTTCTATTTTTCCATTCGCCCGGTAACTTCTCACTTTCAGGATATTCAGAGTCGACGAACTTGCGCCATCGTTTCACCGAGCCCTCAATATCTTTATCCAGGCCTTTGAAGTCATCCATTTGGGACAGAGCTTTCACGGCCCCCCAAAGTATATTCGAGAGAAAGTCAAACGGCGATGTGATATTTGTAGCGACAGGAAAGCGTAATAAAAAGTCCAGTTCCACTGGGGCGATCTCTTTGTTGCAGATGAGGATCTGCAATGTCATCTGGGCAAGGAATATCAATTTATCGCGTTCGAACAGACCTCTGCTTGTATACATACACACCCCGTACGTAATACTGTCCAATAAGTTATCGACCCGTTGAGATACGTCTTTCGCAGGCTGAGCTACGATCAAAGACTTCTTAAATACAGCGGTAAAGGCCTTCAGCGAGAACTGATATATCGCATTGATGTGGTTCAGATCATTCAAAATGAAATACAACAGTGAGGCTCTTGCTGATGCGGGTCTGTATTGTTCACGCGCTTCGTCAATTTTGAAGGATGTGACTCGTGCTTCGGCCGCTTTGATGGAAATATCCGCGGCGGTGCGTTTTGTCGTCTCAAGACTTAAGACGAGGGTCACATCTTCCAGGATATTGCCAGTTGCTGAAGACAAGCGTTCTAGAAGGTTGTCCTCGCAGTTCTTTAACGTAATCTTAAAATCGTTCTGTTGTTTCGTTAAAAGCGATTTGGAGATTTCCAAATCGGGACATTCGGACTTTACGACTTCGGCTAGAAGTTGCTCTTCGAGTCCGCTACGTGTCACAGTGAAGTTGATTAGTGTGGTTTGCGCTTGGATTTCGGGTTTGTAATGAGGATTCGCCAATTTGGTTTGTATAATCAGCTTAAACTGCGGGTTATAATCAACTTCCTTGTCACCGATGCGGATTAACTTGCCTCTTTTGACGAGAATCCTGCCTAAGATCGGGTCCAGAACACCGTCGATGGACTCACCAATGTTTTCCAGCAGCACGATGCTGCCTAAGGTGAGACAGCGCTCAATTGTCTCCAGATAGTTCTTAGTCGAGAGACGAATGACGGTTAGTTCACTACTGCCGTACCGGTTCTTGATCCATTTTATGCCCTGCAATTGCGGATCGATCATCAACGGCCATCTTGCGGTGTTTGACAGGATGGTTGCATTCTCCGAAGACATGCGATCTGTTGGTAGTCCCTCGTTAGTCCAATTTGCTATTAACGTATCATCAGTCAGCAGAGTGAGTGGATCCAGCCCAGGGGTAGTTTGAATCGGTGGATCTAGGCTCACCAAATAGGGAATCCAATGTTTGATCACCAATTCCTCACGGTATTTTCGAGTAAAGCATCCCACATACGACACGAACGCGGTCACTAGTAATATATCTCCTGGTAACTTATAATTGGAACCACGTAAACGCTCCACAGACTCGCGCCAGCGAAGGTTCTCCGAGCCTAATCCATTGATCAATCGCTTCGCTAAATTAATCATAGCAGTCGTTGCATCGGCTTCGACCTTACATTTTAGCTTCGCGTCGGTAGCCTCTTCATACTCGGCCCGCAACACTGATAATTGTCGCTCTAATTGTTGAAGTTTTTCTTTCAAATCTTTGAGGGTCTGCCTCGCGTGTTTCAATTCGGCCACTGCTTTCTGCAATGCCTTTCTTTTAGGCTCAACTATCAAGAAAATATCGTAATATTTAACTATATTGATGACCCACGCACATAATCCAGCGGCCGCTATACTCTTCGTCAGGATTTTTTGCGGTTCAAACTCAGTGTCGTTTATATAAGGCAGAACAGCCCTAACGACATCAGGGTGTATGTTCTCTTTGTCGTAACATAGGAGATCATTGAGAAACTGATCCACCTTGCCCATTAGCAGTTTACATGCTTTCCAACTCCTGTCCTTTGGGATCTTTCCCTTTTTGGCGAAAAGCACTAGGACGGCAGCGCAGACATTTACAACCGCGTCCGGTGGGCTGCCAAATGACTTCAATTCGGTCAGATTTCCCTTATTTAGTGTGTTGAGAGCTTCCATCGCTGCTCCAAGTGCTGGTTCAGCCATGCGCAGATCCTCCTCGCATATTTGTGCTTTCACACCGACATCTTCTTCAATCACTTTCACCTTCGCCTCTTCTTCGCTTGCCAACGCCTGCTCTCGACCTACTTTCTCGTTTTCAGCGCTTAAAATCCTTATGAGTTTATCAGTTGCTTCGTTCTTTTTTGATAGTTCAACTTCCTGCACGGCTAGTACAACCTGCAGGTCATCAACTTCGTGCGAAGTCGATTCAAGTTTCAACAGACCATTTTCTAACCGTTGCACGTTTTGCTTCAGTAAGGAGGTCTTTTCGTTCAGCAACTTTGCGTAAAGGGCAATTTGCTCTAAAAAGGTCTTCGGGGTCGTGTAATTATAGCGCTTCTCGAACTGGAGGTAAGCCTGCGACACTTTATTGACAATCATGTGCACAAAAGACATGAACTCAGCGGCGGATGGTACGTATTGATTTGGGAGGCACTCAATTTCAGCTAGAAAACGCCGAGATACATTTATTAGCGCCTCTTTGGGCCAATCATGGAACCAATTTATTGCGGTGCAGTTAATCAGTGCTGGGAACTTACGAGCACGGATCCGCAGTGTTGATCCAACTGGCGAGAAACACAAAACGACCTTGATCAATCTCCGCACCTTATCAACGTAGAACTTCCAACAGACTTCTTTGGTATCTTCGAGACCTGCAGCTTTCACCTCGCTTTTCAACAGATTTACGACTTCTTCGATCTCATCATCAGTCAAAAGATCAGGGATCTCCCCGGAAGCTAGCATATAGTTTACTAAAACGAGAAACTGCTCATCGTCCACCTGTGAGTCGGTCATTAAAAAAGCAGTTGCGACATTCTTCATTGCAGCTTTCAGGTACATGGTCGCAATGTCCAACTTCAGATCGTTGATGGAATAGCCTTTCTTCAATTGAATCTGAAAGATGTCCAATGACGCGATGAACGCAGCCAATCGAGTTAGGGACTGTTTGCCAGTACCTCCCACTCCAACAAGCAGCAGATTGCCCCTGGGTGCCTCGAGGATCCTGTTAATTCTGCAAATGTGGTTCATGGCGTCTTCGAAGAGGATTAAATTCATTGCTGCCACTAGATCATTGTAACTCGTTTGAGCCTCCAGGAGCAACTTGTGCAAGTCTTCGTACCTGTTGATCTGCAGATATTTTGGATCCCCGATTCCATCCGCAAAGTGACAGAAGATCAACGGTCGCGCCATCACATTGCTCTCGTCCAACTCCTCGAAAGTCTTCTTGGTGATTTCGTTGGCTAATTTGTGGAATGCGTCTAGATCCTTGGTGCACACCATTTTGTCCCCGTACACTCTGAACGATTCATGCATCCATAAACGTATAAAATCCGTAACGGTGTTCAGCCCGTCAGCAGTACTAAAGAGCAATCCCTGGAATACGTTTGACAAGTCTCGCAAATTGAATACGTAGTGGAACTTGACAGCTGTAGGCAAAAAGTTAGCGGCTACTTTTTGGTGTAGTGTAAGTGCTGCTGTTACAATGGTCGGGCACAATTTGCAAACAAGTTGATTGAAACCACATTGGAGGTGTTGAGACAAAATTGTCATGTAGATCGTTTGGAGGGATTCACTCGAAGGGAAGTGCAACGACATTACGCAGAAGTGTCGCTGCAATCTTGGATCGATATAGAACGATCCCGCTGTGGGATTCATGCAAGCGACATACTGAACGTTGTGGATCTCCTTGAGGGATAGTTTGTGCCTGTCGTACCAATGTTGGTAGTCGATGTGCTGCCGCAGTAGGGTATGCGGTTGGACGGTGAAGTATTTGTCAACTTCGGGCATGTTGAGATCATCGATGAAGTACACCATTAGTTTGTTTCCAGGCGGACCGTATACGCGTCCTGCCTTTTTCTCCAAAGGTCTTTCCAGAATTTTCTGCAACATTTCCGACGTCGTGTAGAAATTGAACGGCACATTGGTCACTTGATATTGATCCGGTAGAGAGCACAATTTTTCTGCGACGAGAACAGACTTGCCACAGCCGGAGGGTCCGACCAGCATACAGGGCACCCGCTTACTCATCAAATGATCCAGGAGAAAACGAATGCGGCGTGTTTCCGCTGTGTCTACGATAGTCGCCTGCAATGGGATATCTGTGTTTAGGTAGAATGGCTCAATGATATCACCCCATGGCAGGAAGCCTTTACTCTTCTCATCTATATAGTAGTCAAAGACAGTTCCCGCTTCGGCTCCCTGTGGGAATTTGATAACCTTGAATTCGTGCATGAACCACTTGCTGAACTCCAGTCGCCAGTCAATGATATGATCTTGGAATAATGCAGCGCCGAAAGCCCACACCGTGCAGAATACGAAATATATTTCGTACCATTCGCGTGGGCAGTCCGGTGGTACGTGGTCCGCAGTTAGGAAGCAATCCAACAAGTGGCATAGCATTGATAAGTGGGTAACGTCCACCATTGGCGTCATAAGCTTGAATTTCGTGCTCAATACTTCAAGGCACGGTGGAACATATTTGTCGAACATAGCGGATAGCAAAGCCTTTTCGGTGGTGTTGGTGCTACGAGTCTCGATCCACGAGGTAACATACGGATTCCAGCCGAGATCCTTTGGATTAATGTACAATATGCCTGCCCGTGAAACCGTCGCTGGTGTCGCACTCCTCAAATTTGCGATTTCAAATAATAGACGCATTTGGGCGGTCAAAGAGATACGTTCGTTGCTTGCCAGAGTTAGTACCTTATTGTCATCCATCAGGGTATTCAATGACTCGATCCACATTGGATCTATATCTCCGTCCAATACGATCCATCTGGGCGCGTCGCCCGGCAAGTTGGCCTGCTCGCGAATAATAGCGGAGAACAAGCCATCCCTCCACTCTCGCGTCGATGGATTGATAACACCAAAGAGCTCGTCGTTAGTTACAGCTTTCGGATTAAGATCATTATAAACTGGTCGCCGCTTTTGATTCGCATACGTTTTGAATAACGTCCTCCAGACCATCGACTTTCCCGTCCCCGCAAATCCAATTATGAAGACAGAATGACGCACATCGAATAACTCCTCGAGCTGGACCACCTTCAAGACAAATCCATCTTCTGGTTGCAGCCTCAAGTCAATGCTAGACTTCTTCACCATTTTCTCAAAATCTGCATCCCGTTTTCGAGGTACCTCCAGCGCTGGGAACAGGTCAGAGATGAGTCCCATGAAAATGGGCACATCGTCGGTTATGATTTTCGGGATGTTGAAATCTCGCAAGGCCCGCATTAGGACTTGATCTTCAGGTCTTTGCCTATCGCCACGTTTCAATGCTCCAGCAACTACCAGTACTGATTTTATTGCGCGCAGGCCCCAATCGTAATGATCCTGCTTACTCAACAACTCTCTACACAACGTATACAGAGTGATGAACTTCCTTGCGAGAACTCTAGCGTCTTGGAATCCTTCCGCAACCAGCATAATCTCGCAAATTAGTTCAAAATCCGGTACGACCATGGCGCAGGGTCTAAAGAGAGCTTTCAGATTTTCGGGCAGCTCCGTCCTACCTGCATAACCAGGATTCATGGTGATGAAGATGCCCACGGTATTTATAAGTTTAATTTCTTCTTGTAGGAAGCGAAAAGTGGTGCTATGATGTTTTATGGCATCTTGGATAGTTTTGACCTGCACGGCCACAACCGAAAGGACTTCCACCGAAATCCGGTTGAATTCATCGAAACATCCCCACGTTCCAGTCTGGACTAGCCCCTTGTAAATATTACCAACGGATTTGTAATCCATTTGTTCCGAACAATTGAATACGTAGACCATGATGCCGAGAGCTTTTCCCAAATCCTTTGTGGTTTCCGTTTTCCCAGTTCCAGCGGGTCCCGCTGGGGCACCGCCCATGACAAGGTGCAAACTTTGAGTCAATGTGATGTAACAGCGATCTGTCAAAGGCGTTATAACAAGTCTCGGAGTGTTGCCCAAGTATTCGTATTGGTATCGGATCTGCGCATCGCAGATATTCCCGTAGCAATCTTTTACACTCAGATCCCATCGGTGGCGGAGTTGAGTCTGCCACTGAAAGGCTTGGGCATTCTCAACTTTCATCGCTATCAACTGACTAATGACATCCCTGGAGTGGACATCAATTGTGCAGATAGTCATGACCTTCTGTCGATTCCCTGTACTGAGCTCTCCTTGAAGCTGCACAATCAATGTGTTCAACTGATTGACTTGTTTTTTGTTGTAATCCTTCAACGCATTCTCGTATCCTTCCTCCAATTTTGCGAAAGCGTAATGGGTTTCCGTTGACCACCAGATTTGTATGCAAACCAGGGCAACTTGTGCGGGGTACTCGTAGATCCAGATTTCCCTCGGTTGCTCATCGTAGGCGTCTACGGCTTCGGCGAATAATAAGCGGAGGGCTTCACGCATTGTTTCGATGAGCCGACTCAGCCATATTTCAACCTTCCCCGAACATTCGCAGCCGACATGAAACGGAACGAACTCGTCGTTTTCTTTCGAAAGCATTCCCATCGCGGTTTTCTTGGATGGACTTTCGAAATTCAATTTCGCAAGTGAATCAAACAATTTAGTCAGATGCCTCTGTATCAGATCCGGATGGTTGCCATTGCTCAATATGTCGAGCAGATCCGCTGATGACAGAAAGTAGAATCTCGGGAAGGACAAGCGTTTCCGTTCTAGATAATCATTTAGGGCTTTTTCGCATTGCACCAAATCATTGAGAATCTGCTCCAAGACATCATAAAAGTCAGTTGCATTAGTTGACGCCAAAACATTGCCGTTACTCTTTATGTGTGTCAAAATCCCTCTAAATTTCTCATCGATGCGATCAAAGCGATCCGAATCATTGGCCAACTGACTGCGGATATCTTCAGACCCGATAAATATAGATTCCAAGTAGCCCCACTTTCTCTGCACTTCAAGAAAGACCGAGATAACTTGATCAACGTTTGACAACTTCTTTTGCCAATCGGTGATCTCATCGTAAAAAAACTCAATGAACTTGGAAGTCAGCATGTTTTGCAATTGCACTTGATGATCTTCAAGTGTCTCAATCAGTTCCTCAGACACCAAGATGATATGGATACGGGTCCGGTCATGAATCTCAAAATCAAAACTCCTCTCAGACCATGTCTCGCAAAGATCCGTTATCGTTTTCTCCATGGTGACTTCCTTTATAGACCTGTCCACAATGTTCCTGACCTCGTCCTCATAGTCATGTAGGCGTAACGATAACAAATCGTTGAGAGTTGTTGACGGATCCATTACAATTTTCACCTGAGATTTATGCAAATTAATTAAGACCTTCGCAACGAGGATCGGAAAAGATTAAGGTAGACTAAATTTTTTGGACCAATTTATTGTGTTACTTACTGTTGTATAATATTCATTTACTCCTGGGGTCTAATGAACAAAGCAATTAATTATTTTCGAATGCACGACATTAGCGATGGGTACCTTAATAATACGCATCAACTGGTTCCAATGCCTTTCCCGGATCGAAGGGTTCTGCAACTCGGTAACAGCTCTCAGGGAGGTCAACATATTCTTGAGATTAGCCTCCATTTGTATGTATACATCCCATGCTCGCACATCCTTGTCCATTGCCCTCAAGTCCTTGCCAAACCGTTTGCAGTCCATGTCCATTGCCTCGACATCAATGCGCTTCCACGGGGTGTATTTCCACTCGTCGATCCACGAGTTGCACATGCCCACGTAATCCCACACTCCTTTAAGCAGTTTGAGGTCACGACGAGTCGACGTAACATGCTTGAATTCCGACATTTGCAGTTCAAACAATTGACCCTGCTCTTTCAATTTATCCATTGCGATCTCCAATTCGCACAGCTCCTCATTGCACCGATCCAGCTTCATGTAAATATGCTGGCAACCATATTGAAAAATGGGCAGCTTCTTGAAATCCTCGCGGTGTATGCTTTGTTGCACATCAAATAATGACAAGCGCTTGCGAATTGCATTGATCTGGCTGGCTTGCAACGGCGCCATGATCTGTTTCGTCAAGGCTGCGATCTTCTTGCATGTCTCCCATTGGGACGGGAGTGCCTGCAACTTTACACATACATCTTCAGGGAAATCAACGTCGTAATAGGTGAGCAAATCAATGATACGTCGCAATGGTAGGAATATGTTATCAGTAATAAGCTGACGCTCTTTGATTTTGGACAGGCAGCCCATGATCTGAATCAGTGCGTCCAGATCGTTGTCGATGGTGGGTTTTGCAATCAGTTCGAGGCATCGAGCGATGAAGGCCTCCAGCTCGCTGATCCCGTTAATGACGCAATCAACTAGGTGCTGCTTGAATAAATTGGACCATTTCAGGGTGACGTTAAGGAGGGATTGTCTGAACTGACGCAGATCCAACAGGAGACAGTTCTTAATTTTGTGCTCATTACAAATTGTCTTATCAATTCTATCGTATAACTCTTCAAAGTACAATATTTGAGTTTTGAACTGATCCAGAGTTGGTGTCACTTCGTTAGTTTCTGCATTTATACTGGGCCAGTGCTCAATCGTGATGGCCTCTCCGTATTTGAGAAAGTGCTTGATCCAGTCGTCCTTGTTACATGTCCACAGACAACTATAACACTCGAAACCATTTAGAAACTGGAGGGCCTCATCGACAATTTCTTGAGATTTGATTATAATGGTCTGCATCATTGCGCGCACTTCTGGATCACCTTTTATCTGGTTAATATCCTCTGGCAAAATACATGGATACCTCTTCGCCGTGTCAAAGATCTCTGCCAGTATGTCATGAATACATTGCACGAAATTGCCCTCTTCCAATTCGTTCATGGGTGGGGTGGTGGTAATATTTTGGTCGCGTAGTTCAACTGCCACACGAAACAAAGGGTTGGCTGAATAAGTTATGGTCATTTCATATATGAAAAAGCTAAGATTCAAGCGGGTCCCCTCCAGGAGTGTATTCATGGTCATAGTGTGGATCCTGCTTAAATAGGACAACCATTTTGGGTCTTTTAATCCTTGGCAAGAGTAAATCGCGTCAGATGATTGTATCTGAAATTTGCAAATGGACAGATCAGTAAAATGAAGCCTAATGATTTTCAACAACGGAATTACCGAATTTGTTCGTAGTTCTTGAAATGTGGGAACATTTGCTACATTGTACAATAAATAATAGTTGGCCTTAATGGTCTGATGAAATTCATTTGCTACTGCGTCAATCGCTTTGTTCCTTGAATCTATTTCCTTGTCACGATTAAGTAACGATAGCAATTCCTTACTTTCTGTGTCATTTCGTGCAAACAAACTGTTGTTATTCAGAGCGGCAATTGACTTATTCAGAAAGGAGAGATTTTTCTGCGCCATCACAACGCGGTCGTACAAATTTCTCACTTTTCCGTGAATGAGCTTTGTTTCGGCAATATCTACAAAATAAGAAAATCATCAATAAATTTAAGATAAGTATAAAATTGCTGTTGACCTACGATTATGTTCCCATGTGAATGTATCAAAGCATGCGAAGAGGTGTCCATCAATGTCCTGCACTTGTTCGGAAATAATTCTCATATCTTCCGGTTGGAGTTTGGTGAGGAGGTAGTTGTAGAAGTGCACAACTTCTCCTAATATTTGGACAGTTTCGCTAAACTCCTCAGAGCGCTGGTACACGGCATTCGCTTCGAAAGGCAGAACGTCCTGATAACCCATCACGGCTATGTACTTTAGTTCCATCAACATTTCTAAGAACAAATCATCCATATTGAATGTCAGCAGTTGATTTTCTTCGTTTCTGCTCAAGAGCGTTTTACTTATGCGATTGCATATTACCTCCGGAATTTGCGCAATCCACTCATGGACAGTGCTCAGTTCTTCATCTCTAAATTGAGCAATAAGTCGTTGACCTTTTTCGAATAAATCATGACTTGATTGATTTCGTCTTAATTTATTGTGAAGCTCCTCGAAATAATTGACGTGCAGTTCGGTCCTGCGCCTTAACTGAACTAACCAAGTTAGTTTACCATAAACTGGTGGTAAATGGCTGGCAACATTCCATTTTTGAACATACTGCTCCTTGATCATGATCAATTCAGTCTCCAACATTTGAACAACGTTCATATATTTTGGGGCTAGTTGCTGCAAAATATCTTTGTGTTCGCAGAAATCAGACAGGACATGAACAAACTTATAGCAAGCCTCCAAATTCGGGCAGTCTTCAAATGCATGGCCACATATTGTAGCCAGTCGGCTGTAAAAATGATGACAAGCCTCCATAAATATATTAAAATCTCTCTGGATGGTATCATCGTCCAGGTCTAGGACATTATACTGAACGTTTTGGAGTGTTTGATAACAAGTCAGAAACTCATCGTGTATCTCAACGATATTCATCGTTAATGACCGTCCTCTGCTCCCACCCAATTCAATTTTCTCCAACTTTGTGAAAGCCAAATAAGAGTCGAGAATTTCTTTGATCAACAGCAATCTTCCGCGGAAGTGGTACACGCGCTGGTACAAACTCGCTGATGGGTACGTCCATGTGATCCCACTCAATACACTACGGGACAGTCCCGTCTTGACGTAGTCATACGATCTGATGAACAAGGCAATAGCGTCGATTGACTGCGTAATCTTGGATACTGTTTCATCAGCATCCCCAACAAACAAGCCCGACGGATTTACGGTTCGAACGATGACCTGAATAAAAGCATGACCCACTTCTTGAAGCAGAAAAAGGACACGTTCGTTTTTGCGATAGCTTTCACATTCCTTCCAGAGCAGACCAATGCAATGAAACATGGGCCCCACATGAGGAAGCAAGTCGAATAAAGTCATCTCTTCAAACTTGAGAAATTGCTCTTTCAACGCAGACATGTACAAGTGAATATTCTGTGCTTCAACAATTTCCGAGATTAAATTTTTGAAAGTTCTCTGGTGGAAGTGAAGCAGGGAGCTGCTCCGCGCGGATTCAGCATATGCCAAGAGGTCCCGGGCATCCTGCATTTTCAACTGTTTGTAGATATTTTTCAAGTTTATTGCACGTTTGCCCCAGAACTCCAATTCATGCAGAGGACCTGGATACTGACCCTCGGAAACAAGGCTTAGGGGTGTCTGTTTGATGATATTTGCGATGAGAATGCTCCATTTCACCAAGCACGAGTCAAGGGAAGCCTTGAGAGCGAGGTCACTTTCGAGAACGTCCTCTTTTAGCAATCTCTGCTTGGATTCTTCCAGACTGGAGCTGGTAAGCTCGTGTGGAAAGGGGAGCAGAGTTACACCATCCAGCGAACCCTTCACCTACAGACATATTCAATAATAGGTACATAAATAAAATAATTGGGCAAAGTATTGATGTGGTTTCAACCTGGTAGAGAGCAGATTGAAATTCGTTCAGTTGCTTGTGCACATTTTCCTGAATGATGTTAGGCCACGTTTTGCAATCAATTTGAGTTTTAATCAGCGGAAAGTATACCTCTTCGCTTAGAACCGCTAGTGTGTCGATCAACCCTTGCGACAAGTCACCGCAAATCAAGTCGTGGCAATGTTTCAGCGGTCCTGGCAATTTTTTAACGAAATAACTAATTTTTCCTGATTGATTTCGTAATTGCTCCAAACTAGGCACCACCATTAATAAACCATTGTAATTTGTTGTTATGAATAGGGAATTAGAGTCTCTTTCGAGAAAATCGTAGACATATTTCTGCAAAAAGCGAAGCGGAAAATAGTAAAATGAAAGAGTAAATATAAATACAAACAAATCGATTTACAATGTATTCGTCGGCCTGCATCATTCTCATCCACTTTTCGTGCTTCACTTTCATGCTCTTTGTCACATAATTGCGTAGAAAAACCATTCGGACTTCCTCCTCCTCGATCTGATCACGGTGATGTTTTGCTTCTTCCTCCAACTCCATTATTTCCATTTCCAACAACGCGCTTCCGCCGCATTTAAGCATGACAACTTCGTTATTATCATCACATCGCAATTGAAATGTGCTGGTTGATGTTTGTTCTTTTTTAGTATTTGTTGCAAGAACGTGTACAGCATCATGATGTTGTTTATTTTTACATTTGCTGAGTCTACGACGACTGCTTCGTTTTTTATTGCCACTTGCACCGGCACCGTCCATATTACTGATTGTTATGGGGTTTTCTACCTCTTCTGATAGTCGGTTTGGGTTCTCGAAGTGTTTGATAAACAATTAAATCGACGCCTGGCAACACACTCGTACCTACCTAACTGAATCGATACTTTTTTATGCTTGTTTTTGAATTTATTTCACACTTTCACCGAGTTGCTTGGCATATAGGCTTGTTCGCAACTTAATTTATGATTCTTTTCAAGTACCACTCGAATTGCTCTATCTACTTAATGGGATGAAGGTTGTTAGATTTTATTATTATTGTCGCCAGCATATAGTCAACAATAATTAATATGTGTATACATGAAGAACAACAAAACAACATTAATTCCTAATCTTGCGGTTTGATCCCGCTGACAAATTAATCATACCGTGTCGAATAGATGGATTTGATGAAGCGCGCTTTTAATTATTTCTCGATGGTCGTTGCATTATTATATGTTTGGCTGTCGGTAGGTACTTCTCTCTAAACTAATCGTTTATTGATTACTTTACTGGTGTCTGTAGGTAGGTTGTGTGAAAGTGATGTAGTTAGTAACTTCACTCATCTCCTCAACTCTCAGCACACACATTATGATTTAGAGCCGCGACGCGCGGTACTAAGCACCGTGGACAAACAAGCAGGTGCTCTCAACGAAATGAAGGCATAAAAGAGACGGATCTGTTGATGCCGTCAACAGTCCTGCTGATTGTTGATGTGAGTGCTGCCCGGCGAACGAAGAGTGACCGCGACGTACCTGCATCGACCAGAGCAAATAAAATAAAGCAAATAACCCCAACAACAACAAAAAAACAGGTATAATGGGTATGTATCCAGAGCGTCGCGGTGAATCCATCAAAAAATTATTGTTATCGATGTTTGTTGTGGCGCATCGATTGATTTTAATGCGGTTTTACCTATAAATATAGGCACCTAATAAATATACACAAACAATTTTTGCAGTAGCAGTAAAAAATGAATAATCTGAATAAAAATCATATACCTATTGAGACTTTTTTAATTTATATTGTATATACCTAAACACTTCAGAAATGATCTAGTATTTTGACTTGTATTGATATTTGAAAGCGCAATTTTCAATGAAACAGTTGCCGTAGGTAGGTATGCCAAAAATTAATATTTCTTAAAAATACTAAATAATAAGTATGTTTCTATTAATTAGTTAATTTGATTCCAAATTGCTCTCGCGGAATTTACAAGACGAAGAAAATTAATCGAATTGTCATATTCTATTCGTCTTTAAATTGTCTACAATTGTTTCAAACGTTGAAGCAAATATTTCAACTTTTGGTGTCTTAATTTGTCTCAAACATAAATGGAAACAACTTACAAACAAGTTTATTTGATCCAGTAGTAGTAGGTCACCTACCAACTAAAATAATGTTTCCGTTTTTTTTTTCAGCTTTTTCTAAACAAACAACCCTCGTCTTTGCTTTATTTATCATCGTATTGATAAAAACTATCGAAATGAGTCCATTCGACGCAACTGATATCTGCATCATAAATTGTTATCAATGTTATGATAAGGACAATCTCATGAATTGTGCCAACGACTGTCTAATGTACCAGGGCAACGTGAAACCGATATGGCGAATGTGCAAGTATTTCGATATGGATCTAGACCCAGAAGTTCTTCAGCACCTTTAATTTTTACAAGTAAAATTCGATGATATAATAGATTATTCTTATGCAACCAACATTACGATTTATTTAAAACGAAGCTAGCATTATTTGAGATCTCGGAAAAAAATATTTTATATCAT
>JARJEB010024133.1:0-19324 GCA_030264535.1 Liometoxenus newtonarum
ATATATATATATATATGTATAATGGGTTTGTTCCCTTTCCAACATTTTACATTAACTTGAATTCCCTCTTGCTTTTCTCACCGTGAATTCTTCCTCTTTCTTTTCTAAGCTTCGGGCATATATGTATGTAAATCGGATGTGGATGTACGTGTTATTCCGGGGGGTGGCTTCTCCTCGTCTTAAATCCATAGAATCCCCGGGACGCACGTCACGACTCAAGATCGATGTATGTGTGTGTGTGTGTGTGTGTGTGTGTGTGTGTGTGTGTGTGTGTGTGCGCTAGTGTTTTTTTATTTTCGTGAAGGGTAACCAACTCATACACATACATTGAGCAAAGCTAAAGATGTAGCGAAGATGGAAAAACCCCGGAAAAGGCGCCTGCTTTATCTCTTATGCTTGTGTGATCGCGTTCTAAACCACCCCCCCCCCCCCATGACTTCGCCACACAGCAGAGCACCTCGTATAAGGAGTATATACGCACAACACACCCTGCCTGGTCGAATTAAGGACTAAGAGGGTAGAGTAAATTTTTTGAAATTCGTTTCTGTTTTGTGTTTATTACGCAAAGTGCATAAACAAAAGTTGCGAAAGAAAGCATAAAACATTTAGACAAAAACAAAAGAATAAACTCAACGAAGAAACTTTTCTTGCAAACTGCACGCAATTAATTAATTTTTTGATGACTTCATGCGCATTTTTACTAAAACATAAAATCATGTACTTCATTATCCAAATGATTAATTAAACATCACTTTAGAATGTTTTGCAACGTTTATGCTCAAAATTCAGTCGAAAAGTTACAAGTAACGTTTAAAAGCGGTCCGCGTGACTTTTATTTTTCTTTTCTGATATTTTCAATAAACCAAACTCAAAAATAAAGCAACTTAAACAACGAAACAAAAGTCGATTGTGTTCAGAAACCTACGACCCCTACTACTTCTCCAACCGTCCTACCGCTTAATCAACAATGTCAAAATCAAATTTGATTGATAGCCCAATAATGAACAACACACGAACATTATTCGCTTGGTAACAAAAAAGGAAAACAACCGAACGGGAAATTAATAATCGCGCGCCTACATTCGATTAAAATTTTTGCCGCATAAACGAAAGTAAGCAAGCAATCGAATCAGTCCAATCAGTCACGATATCTTCAACACGAAACTCAACCAAAAACGAAAACTAAAACGTTTCGTTGCGACAAGACAAGCGTTTTAATTGAATTCACGATTTGCCTGTACGTGTACCAGTGAACAGCCGGCAACTGCGAAGGACAACATGCAATTGCACTAAAAATATTAAAGGCCCAGGTAAACAATGTTTCAAAAAACGTGCAATGACAAACATTCGTTTAGTTTAACTATTCGAAGGGCGACATTTGCATATTATCAATTTCCTAACCTAAACGAACGCACAATCGCATTCGCACATCCACATGAGTATAACGAATGTGCAGCATTGAATAAACATCGGTAGTGTTTCTTTACCGTTCTGTGTTTTATATCTTCGTAAATGTATGTACCTGAATGCGATTGTTATAGATAGTTCCATTGTCACCAGTTGGTTCCATGCCTTATTTCGTTGTTTGGTGCGTTTTAGAACGTGTTTCAGTTTAATTCGAATGAGCGAGTGGGTTACGCTGAATGATGCGAGTATGTATGTAACTAACTGTCGTATGCAAATGATATTTTTTTTATTCTTGCATGCTTCATGCACGTTGCATGTTTTCCAATGTTGTGTGTGTGTATATGTATGTGTTACATTCAGATGTACGCAGATGTATTATGTGTTCGACGGTTTTTTTTCATGTTTTAAAAAGAGATAATGAATAAATGCGTTACAATGATAATTGCTATTTCTTATTTATTTTAACTGCAAATTTTACTTCGCAGGAGAAGAATTTATATTGGCAATTATTCAAGTACAAATTAATTTACAACACGAAATGAATAAAACTGTTGCATTATGGACTGATAATCCCATGGATGTGCATGGATTATTCATAATGCCATCGATACCAAACCAAGGGAGAATACGTTTAGATTCCTAAAATGACCATTTAATGGCTTTAAGCCCTACAACTGCAACTGAGTTGCAGTTTGATTCCCACAAAAATTGTATTTAGAATCCCGAAATCTATCTGGCACCCAGTTAACCAGTTACCATTCGGTTTGGCTGGCTTGCCACGAGCAGTTAGTGCAAACACACAAAACGTACTTGGTATTAACGTACTTGGTTTTTTTTATTAACAAAGATTGTTGTATTGCAATATAGATTCCATTATTTGTTATAAACAATATTATATTGTTTACAACAAATATTGGAATCTAACTGCAATTTTATACGACCATTTATTCTACCTTCTTGAACCTTTTCCTTGGGAATCTAAAGGTAAACGTATAAAGGTATGTGGTATATCCCAAACGGAACAGCTAGACCACCATGTCCCCTTCATGAATGTTTTCTAACAGATGATACAGTGAAATTATCATTAAGTGTAAGGTAAGACAAATAAAAATTAAATCGATAAGCCTCTTTTTACCAATTTATATAATTTTCCAATAAAGCAAACAATCATGCGCGCCTAATTCAACCGCGTTGTGTTTTGTCCGTCCGTCGAAAAGTCGAAACTGATTATATGCAAATTATAGCACACGTTTTAACCCAGGTTCGGGTAAATCGTTCCATTATTTCCTAATTCTTTACCATACTTTCCATAATTCCTTCCAATCGGTCGTTTCGATTCTTTTTCAGCTTTTACAAACACGAAAATCTCGTCGATTAGGATTACAGAAGCAATCCGATAAGATGAGAAGGTAAAAATTACAACAACAAAAAAACGATCAAGCTGGCGAGCACCTGCGACAAATTATCCTTCTTTACCTCTATTCGCTATTCTACTTCTACATTTACTAAATTACAGTAATAGCCAATGGAATAACCAAATTTGGTTCGAAGATATTTATATAAGTTACTAAACTAAATACAAAGCGACTTAACGAGAGGTTTGTTCGATTTATTTGCGTTTTGTTTCTCCCAGTTTTGCATTACGTTGGCTATTAGCTACAATACAAAATTACATTAATTTGCTTATATCATACTAAGTACTTTACATACCTACATCTACATATTTAAAACTTATCATGTGTTCCTCGTTCCTATATACCTATACATATATTTAGCTGTAATAGACTCTAGAAGTAATAGTGAGCAGTGAGCACCATCTGCGTACCGCCTCGGCATGATATGATGCTATGCGGCCGTTCAAGAAGACCTTCAATAATTTTTATGGAATTACATAAATCCCCGGCGCAATACGCGACGCACCTGTATAATGGTGCTTCTCGGTTCGGCATTACTTTACAACAGAACCATCGCATGCCATGCCCAACCAACAACAAAAACCGACGGCGTCGTTGTGTTGTGTTTTGGTATATCGTCGGATAAGTAATGTAATGTGAAATAATGTAATGTTGTACGTAATGTAATATCATACCACACATTACTGAACGACCAACGACTACTTACGATACTTGCAAACGCTCGTAAAGTACGATGCCAATGTTGTTATATGCGCCGCGCCGCTGCCGTAAAATGTTTTATAAAAAAAAACTGGCAGAACGGTGAAAATGTTTACGTTTAACGATATCACCTGCGCTTTTGTTATTTAAATTTCCATCATTCGATAGTTCATATCACATTTTCTTTGTGTACTTTGTATATCTACATAAAAAATTGTAAGAATACTTTTTACTTTTATAGATATCTAAAATCAAAGAAATCCCAACATTTTTAATGAAATGTAAAGGTATAGTATATTACGTAATAAGAGTGGAAATTGCTTATACTTTTCTACGACCATACAATTTAATAATTTTATAAACTCAAAGAAAACAATAATCAGCTGAAATAATAAAGTGAGGACAACGAAAAGAACACAAGTGAGTTCGTCTGGTATACTATATTACGTAATAAGAGTGGAAAGTTGCTTATACTTTTCCTACGACCATACAATTTAATAATTTTATAAACTCAAAGAAAACAATAATCAGCTGAAATAATAAAGTGAGGACAACCCACAGAACACAAGTGAGTTCGTCTGGTATAGTATATTACGTAATAAGAGTGGAAATTGCTTATACTTTTCTACGACCATACAATTTAATAATTTTATAAATTCAAAGAAAACAATAATCAGCTGAAATAATAAAGTGAAGACAATCCACAGAACACAAGTGAGTTCGTCTGGTATAGTATATTACGTAATAAGAGTGGAAAGTTGCTTATACTTTTCCTACGACCATACAATTTAATAATTTTATAAACTCAAAGAAAACAATAATCAGCTGAAATAATAAAGTGAGGACAATCCACAGAACACAAGTGAATTTATCTGGTTGCATGCATCCAGGCGGTTGTCAACTTCTTCGCCAACTTCAGCTTATGTGATTTACTTTTCCAGTTTCATTTCATAGACAGAAAATGACTAAAGTGAAGTTAAAAGTTCTAATGTTGCTAACTTCGGCATGTGCGATTGACTTTACTAGTTTCATTGAACATAGTTAATGAATGTTCGTATAGACATAGACTCGTTTGCAGCGCCTGCTGTTTGTGCGTATTTGTCTTTTTCCCTAGTGGTCCTAGAAAAATAACTTTTCATGCGATATCTGACATTAAATCCTTGAGTGAGTTTCCTGCTTTCCATCAACTTTTGAATAAAGGTTGTTAAACCTTATAAATTTTGTTTTTGTGCCAGACACACTTTGTAAATGTCAATTCAGTATGTGCATTATTTTAGGTATACACTGCACAATTCTTTTTCATTTTCCTATACACAACGGAGAGTACGAAGTGCAAAGTCGCAAGGAAAAAAATGCAATTTTTTATTCGCGCGCCATTAGTGACCCCGGCTGTGTTTCTAGCAGTTAATTGCGCGCACACATATATACCAATCATGAGAATGAATAACGAAGGACTCTTCCTTCACATTTCGTGCGCCATTTCTCGATTACTCGTCTCATTTAGATAATAGGACATGAAACTTTGCCTTCCTCGTTTTGTCGTTTTTTCTCTTGTGCGCCTTTCAGTGTTTCAATTAATTTAACGATTCTAACATAAATCAAACTACTTATAAACAAGAATCAACTACAAACTTTAACAAAAATAATGCTTTATACGGTTGAGCAATATAATCTTGTCTTGCTTATGGGTCGAAACAAAGATTAATTTATAATTTTATAATTACCAACATTATATTATCTGTAATGCGTGAATGTTTTTATTTTTCAATTTAATGATTTTATTTGATAGTGCGCCTCGCTCCTTGTAAAAATGTTGAAGACCTTTTCAACAATAATTAAAAGATTTACAATTCTAATAAAACATTAAATATACATATATATTAAACCAATGAAGATAAAGTTAGTTAAATTAAAAGTAATAGCGCTGCGGTTGGTCCTCGTAAGGCTAAACGTTTCCATTGGCGTATCATATCTAAGCTAGTTTGTGCGCAATCATCCGACCGAAGAAATATTTATTCATATAAAGGCGCAAAAGAAAGTCATAAACAAACATTCGTGTTTATAACGCAAGGATCGTAAGGAATTAAGTATCTACGATGAATCCGGTAAAAGTAAGAGAAGTTGGAGCGGAGGTAGGTACTATAATTTCATACTCATGCATCCAACCAAACCAACGAACGTCGAAACTAAAACTAAAGATAGGAAACTTTATATAATCTATTCTATGTATTATTATTCCAGTCAGTTCATGAAGTGTGTAAGTGTAAGTTAACTCTGTACGCTTATATGTATAAAATTAATTTTTTATTGTTTGCGCTATCAAGTTTGCATCCGCACACATTCATATAGGTATACGAAAGGGAGAAAATTTTATGAAAATAAAAATGCCAACTGTAATTATTATAATTTTACATATATTTCTAAAAACTTAATCCCGTGATTGTATATTTGGATAGTTGGGCTTGGGAGCATAGCATAACGCCGGACGGCGCACATCGTAATAAAATTATGAAAAAGTTTAATGACGACGGGTGATGCTTAAAAATATGGAATCTACTTTCAGAGCTGAAGCTGGGCCTGATGATGACGCTATGATCAATTTCATATAGGTATTAGTGGATCATCAAGAGATTTTTAGATTTACTATTGAAATGCAACTTTTTGCGCTGCGGTAAAAGTTAAAACACACCCAAAAAAAATTGGTCCGTTAAATTCGCACCGCACAACTTTCCGACCGTATCCACCCAAAATAATTTTCAGCGGAAAGTGCTCATTTCCATTTTTCGATTATAAGTCGGAAAGTCGAAAGTCGAAGTGCACAAGTCGGAAAGTCCCTGATTTTTTTTATTTAGAGTGGAGAATATCACGAATACTAAAAGGAAAATAAAAATAATGATATAGGAAAATAAATTATTTTAATATTCCCATGGCCATTCTTTCTCTCTCTCTCTCTCAGATCGAATCGAACAGATAGTAAATATATTAGAATATGAAGGTTGAGTAAATATGCAATCGACGTTGATGTACTATGTGCAAAAACGATTGTATGTACTTGCGTTGCGAAGCAGAAGAAATTTGAATAGCAAATATGTTTCGAAATCTATCAAGTCAGCTTTGAATATTTGAATATTTACCATTCAAAAACCGGTACAAAATACTTTTATTCCTCTATATGTGTATGTGTTTCTAACATAACAATGTGGAAGAGTAGATTTATTATGCAAATCATCTTCTTATGCATGTTCCAGCTCAAATACATCAAGAAGATTGAAATACTTGGTGCTTGGACTTAAAGAGAAATCGATAAACGAGCATTTTAAATTATGTATTATAGAAATTTACAAAATTTAAACAAACAATTTCTTTCTCAATTTGCAAAATTATTTATTTATTATTTCTTTGTCAATTTTATTTTCTTGTTGTCAGCTTTAAATATAAATGCTTCGACAAACAAGTTCATTATAATTTTTCAACACCTGTCTCTCGTTCCATTAAAAAGATATCAATTACTCAAGCAAATGAAAAAATTTCTGTTCTTTGTTAGTGTTCTTTCAGTTTGCAATATTATTGTATAGAAGGTATTTTATAGATATCATGTTCCTGACCTATTTTTCGCCTTCTTGTCGGTTTTGTCGCCCACTTTAAAACGACGAGCACAATGTAAACAATAACCAGAGTGGAGTCACTCGAGCTTGCATTAAGTCGGGAATTAAATAGGGTCGCAATTAAAACTTGGTGACACGATGACATCGTTTAAGAGTCAGTCACATTTCTCTTTCCAGCCTTTGCCTTCAACTTGATATTTTCCTGACTTGGCATGCCCTTAGCGTTCTCTAAGTACTTACGTATACGCAACAGCACAGCAAAGAGGGTGGATGCGTGTTTTGCGTCTATTTGTTTACGTATGTGTGAATTGAGTATGTGTAGGCACGTATAGGGGTGTTTTATATATATATGCACGATCGGAGTGACGGCGAAACGGGCGAAAGCTAAGAACGAAAAACGTAAAGAGTCCTCGCTTCCTCGGCTTGGCGTCGCGGTGGTATGGCATCGCATCACGTCAGGGGTGGAGAAAATCGCGATCGATCGCGACGAGGCGCAGGGTGGAAGGAGCCACGTTGTGATAGGGGGGCGCATACACAACGTGCACACACTTATACAAATACCATACGTGCCCGAATAGGCAAATACGCTCGTTTCGGAGTGAAAAAGCGAAGCGGTCGTTTCGAGGGTGGCAAGATGGTGGATCTCGATCGCGGAAAGGAGAGGACTCCCCAAACAATGAATTTTTGGATGCTTTTTCTTCGTTTCGTTTGTTGTTGGCTTGGTTGGGTTGGGTGGGCTGAGAAACTGTACTTATTCCTATGAGTTAACTCATGCGTATGGTAAATAATCGCACGTCGTGATCTTTTCTTCTTTTCACATGGAAATGAAAAAAGAAATTTCAAATGAAAATATGAATAAAAAAAAATAATATTTTTGGTTCGTTTGATTTAATGATTTTTTTTTTTGAATATTATTAACTTAGTAAAGTACACAGGGTGTTTGGTAATTTGTGGTCCATAGAGAAATTCCACATTCTACGTAGAATTTTGGTTCGAAATAGAAGAAATAATTTTTTTTCTTAGAGAAATTCTACTTTTAAATATTAGAACAAAAAATACAATGCTGGACACCGCACCACTTTCCGTAACTATATATATAACTAAATTATTTCCCATCCTGCCAAAGGGTCAATCTCTTCCAGCGCTTATTTGTCTCTTGCAAAAATCAAAATTTGATAAAAGTTAGTTCGAAATTTCCAACCAAAATTCGAGTGAGAATCTGGAATTTCTCTTTGGCCCAAAACTTACCAAACCCCCTGTATATTCAAATGGAAAATTTGAACCCACTAACATAACAACGAATTAACAAGTGCCAATTAAAAATTTGATTAATTACGGAGAGCCACGTTTAATTGCAATGCGAGCAACAACCAACAACCAACAACGTTTTTGGGTAATAACAAGAGCAACCGCAACCAAGCACTGATCCTCTTAGTACACGGCGAATAGTTACGTTACTAATTAAACGAATTAGCTGTAATTACACATTGCAACTCTCGCATAAAACTACATTTGTTCGTATTCCATATATTTCTATATACCTATATGAATGTTGAATGTATTAAAACCGGATGTTATCTTTCGTTTCAACTTTTCTTTTCTCCACAAGTACACAAATATTCAGGGGCGGACCGCTAATATTGGCGGTCCTGGGCTAACTTGTTTGGATGGCCTACCCTATTAAGCAAGGTCTGGATATTTTGATATGCAGTGACCGGTAGCTGCCCATAAAGACCATGTCTAAATCCGTCTCTGCCACCATTTGTTTCTTCTGCAACTGAATTTATACGAACGAATTACTATTAATAAATGGTAAATATAGTGTACGAACGCGCAACGCTCATTTGACACAAAAGGAAAAATGAAGGATTGGTCGGTCGTTTCATCCGACCATTCAGTCGTCGTATATTAAGTTCTGAGTTACATCGTCCGTATCATTCTCTTAAAATATTATACAAAAACACACCCGGAAAATAGCTTAACGCTTCCATTAATCAAATTTAATCGTTTTTGCGTTTTAATAAGATGGTATAATATGGCCTATATCTATAGGTATCGATGTACGGAGAGAACAAGAAAAAATTTGATAACGTGGAGCAATTAATAATGATAATGAAGGTTATAGGAATTTAGCTATGAATTGGTGCAATAAATGGACCGGACCGGATTGATGCACCTATATTTTTGTGCGCACCTTATGGTGTTATGCGGGTATGTTCAAATGATATTAAAGAGATGTCGTGGCCGACCGGACGTTAACTAAACGGGCGGGCCCCTAATTAAGACTACTCGGTGCATCGTTAATGAGCGCGATGGCCGTTCGACTGATGCCGCAACCGCAAAGCTACGGTTCGATGGATTTAGTTAACTCAGCGCCGGATTTATAAATTTGTTTAGGAATTTGAAATTTCATTTCGATTAACAACCAACAACAACTGTTGAAACAAATTTACCTAAATCCGGGCCGGTCCATTTATTTTACCAATTCATAGCTAAATTCCTATAACGTTCATTGGTAGGGTTTGGCAGTTATGCGCCTATAGGTATATGTGTATTATGTGCACGCGCATTCCGCTTGTTAGTAATTTGAAGTCGAACCGGAAGTGCAATGCTCCACTGACCGAATTAATTAGTCGGGAGGAGCGTAAAGCGGCGGCAATGAACAAGCCAAGCAATGGAACGTATAAAGACCGCTGAGAAAAATGAACGAAAATTGGGGGAATCGCGCCCAATGTCAAGGTGAAATTCGAATGAATGGGAACCGGTACGCCAGACGGGACGAACATTAAGGCCTCCTCGTCTGCGGGGTGGGAAGCTGGGAATTAAAACGCGCCCGTTAATTGAGGCTCTTGCTTGCCCGACGCGCCCAAACGAGAAGAACGTTCGAATATTTATAAAGAGGAAGTGGAATGGACTCTTTTCCTTCAAGTCACACAAGAAGTTAGAGCGTTGAATGAGAGAACGAAAACTTAAGTCGAAGTCAGAGTATAGACAGAGGATTGTTAATTTGCATAAAAAGGACTGTGTTGGGAAAGGTCCTGGACGATTCTTACTGCATCATCATACTAAGTCTTTAAATTAATTCATTTCGTTTCGACATATGAAATATTTTGACTTTTTTTTTCAAACTTGAAGCAAATTGCGTAATGGCGTAGATTTGGTCTATCTATTTGGACGAATTTATTAACGAGTTTATGAGCAGTGCCCATGTGAATCACCCTCGCATGTTAGAGCCACCCTATACGCCCCAATGCCATCCGCAGCCATCCACGCGATATATCATGGTGGTCCCAAACTTCTAATATATTTTTCACTAAACAACCAAAAACTGGTCTTTGTTGATGATGAATTTCCCATTTCGTTAAAACGATATTTTCATTTGTTATAAATCGTAAGTTTCAATCGAATCTAGAAGAAGAAGAAGACGTCGCGTATACTTCTAGATAGTGATAAATATAAGGAAAGCGCTTCAGCCAGGTTTTCATGCATGTATTGCTGTGTGTGTGTGTGTGTGTTTGTGTGTGTGTGTGTGTGTGTGTGTGTGTGTGTGTGTGTGTGTGTGTGTGTGTGTGTGTAAAGGCAAAATGGAAAATGCTGAACTGAAGGAAAAAAAGCGAAGATCGAAAAAAAGCGAAGAAAAAAATAAGATGGATTGATGGAGAAATGTCGCCGTGATTAAATTTGTTTGTGCGTCCCTTCGCCTCCTCACCTCGCATGCTTCTCGTCTTAACCATCCAACCATCCGCATTCAACCAGAGAACCGTGTGCTTCACTGCTACATACTGGGGAGTAGGTTGCGGCAATTCAGTCGTCTCCGGTGAATCCGAATCCGGAATTCTAAAATTTTACCGAAACGAATTTGAAGCTAAAGTTAAAACGAAGAGAAGCTAGCTCTCCTGGGTTTTACGTTTGCGTCGACGTGTTTTCAATATGTAGTAGTCATGCCATTGCAATTCCGAATATACCTACACCGTAACCGTTGAAAAGCCTTTCTTTCTTCAACTCAATTTGAATCGTTTTTCCAATCCTTGCAGACGTTCCTCGTTCATTCCTAGCTTGGGAGAGAGGCACAAATAGAAGTTGAAATTGTAATGTATTGTATTTGATTAATCTGCGTAGCAGCACGAAAGCACACTGAGCATATAAAACCAACTTGTCCTGGAAAAATAAGCAAAAGAAACATGCACAAACTTTCTATATACTCTCATGTACAATCCGAAAAAAAATCTAAATCTTCTGCGAACATTGAACGCAAACGAATTCCTTTTTATCTTTTAAGCGAAACATTTTCCTGAGGATTTAAAATATGTATATTAAACGTTTATTTATGTATGTTTGCTATAGGTATATAGAAAATATTGCACACAATTTAGAGTTTACATATTATGTAACGTAGGCGTAGAGAGAAAACTCGTTTCTCGTCGTTGATGCTTTTGTTAGTGGCTTGGGGCTGCGAGTCTACCACGGAAAGTTATAATGCCGGTGAGCGTAGAATATATTTCGTAGATTTTCCAGATATATAACATACAACGCGCCGAAAACGAGCTGACGAAAACATGTACTACATCAAACTAATGAAATTGTGTGCTGGTTGCTTGGTAGACTTCAACATCACATCGCCAACAAGTAGGGCCGGACTATGCCTATCGTAGGCCCTAGGCACTTAACTGAAATTTTTATTTTGTTGATGACCAAAAAAACCCTCAAGCCTCCAGTTCTGAAATTTTTTGGGTGACCAAAAAAAAATCTGAACGCCAGTCTCAAAGTTTTGAAATTTTTATTGTTGGCGACCAAAAAAAAAATAGCTCTCTCAAGTCTTAAATTTTCATCTCATCAGTCTTCGTAGGCCCTCCAAATTTTCGTAGGCCCTAGGCACAGTGCCTAAAGTGCCTTATGGATAGTCCGGCCCTGCCAACAAGCAACCAACTAAGAACACGTCGACGTGGAGGACGTTGAAAGGCAAAAATGAAAGGAGAGAGAGAAAAAAGAGAATAATAAAGAAATAAACGTATTCCAGTTTCTATTCGTTCCTAGATGCAGCCGTCTTCGTTACTCGTTCCATTCTCAATTCATGGTGACAGGGCCGGTTTAGCAATTTTGAGCGCCCTAAGTGATTTGACAAATGCACATTTTAAGCGCGCTAAGCAATTTGAAAATTGCGCCTGTTTAGCTGTTGTATATTGCTTAGTTCAATTGTTTATTGCAAATTAAATTAGTTTAACTTTTCGGCGGCCTACTGGATCAACCGGCCCTGTTCGTTAAACCAAACGGCTTACCATTTGTAGGTATGGTCCATTCCAGTTAAAATTTCTCATATCCAATAAACCATTATAAACTTGTTATTAACAAATTGCGTCGTCAGTTCATTGCATTTTGTCTTTACAATCGATGGTACATATTCGCTGGAAAACAGTTTAGGTGAACGTTATATTTTTGCTAAGCTTAAATTCCGCCATAGTTTAATATTTGCAAGGTAAGCAAGCACACGACGGCGTTTTCTTTCTCTGATGTAACCGGGCGCGGGCGGGTGCGGGTGCGGGCTTGGGCACGGGCTCGGGCTGGGCTGATGACGGGCGGGTTTAAAGATGTTGTGTGGACTGTACCACGTACTACAACATCTCATTTTATTATAATATATTTCCTCTGGTGATTTGTGTGCGCGTCTCTGGGAACCCTCTTCGTTCTTTGCATCTTAAGCTCCCTCGCTTTCTTTCCATCGTTTTAGAGCAAACTTACCAGCAAGGAAGTATACGAAAGCTCCTGTTCTGTTCGTTTCTGTTAGTACAGTATATGCCCAAGCTGATTCGGGAATAATTCCTCATGGCTCATGCATTCTCGTTTTATAAAATACAGGGAGAGACAAAAATAATGTTTCAATAGTATATTTTTTGATATTTTGGTGCTTGCTTGTGATTGAGAAAGAGTTAAATCACCAGTAAAAATATATCTGGTTCATTGAGTACGAGCATGAATACATGGTTTTTGTACTAGAACTAGGTAGGTTTTGGTTAACACCCAGTATAAAAACCCGCACATATAACTCCCGCACATTTCTGTACCAACCGCCTCGCCCAATCTTATATACTCCGACTTTATTCCTTTTTCGCCACTTTTTCTTCATCTCATTCTACTCTCCTACAACGTAATAATATTCGGTTCTCCTACCGGTTGTGCTTTAGACTTAGACTTTTCTTCTACTATACAACTTGCTGGTTTTTTTGTGCGTTCGAATGCAAACGCACATGCAAATATAAATTACGTTTCGGTGATGCCGTGTGCCGTTGCCATTTTTCCAATTTCGTCTCTTCATTCTTCTCCTCCTTTAGTTTCCTAATGGAATTTGCGACTCGCAGCCGCAGGTATACTGCAATCTGCCGTCGCTAGCCAACTGAAACTAGTAAAGTAGCAACAGCAAAGTGTTGGTCTAGGAGTCCCAGCATAACGGGTAATTGCATTACGTGGCGTGGCGACCGGCGTAGACCAACCAACCGCCTCCGGTCGGAGCGAAAGATTCTACTGCAATGCAACGTTCATCAGATTGCTTTATTACCGACTCATTAGGAGGCAAAACGAACATGACTTCGAGAATACGTTCAACGTGTTGAAAAAAGAACGCGTGCCCTCGCGATTCATCTTCGTCCTATTCACTCATTGATACGCCAGCTTCCTTTTCGCGTACGGATGTTTGTACAAGGACTTCTCTCGTCTCTCTTTCACAGTATACTCAGCGATGTGCTTTCAGTTCGTACTTCGTAATCGTCGTAAATTAAATTAATTACAACTTCAACAGGTGGCCCACGAGCAAAGGGCATAGGCGAACTCTTCGTCGACTGTTGGTTTTCCGGCAAAGATGCTGCGGTGCTTAATTGAACAATCTTGTTGGGTTGCTTGCCTTCCTCTTAGTGCTCGTACTCGTAATAATGAGAAAAATAAAACGACTTGTCGAGTTTTCTTCGGACTGCATGCTGGCACTCTTGATTCTCGAATCTATATTTATAGAGAAGGATAAAGAGAAACGGAAGACTTTCGTGGATGCCGAGGAGACGGCGCGCCGCCTCAATTAAACTCAAACGTCCACGTATATATTCAACTTGCTCCGTTTACGCCTGCAGGGCCGTCCTTTATTGCACTTCGTTCTTCAACGATTTCATTTCATTCATTACTTTAACGCTAATTTATTAAATTCGCAAGTTTGCAACTCACTCGCGACGCTTGTTAAATGCTTTATCAGTTTTAATCACATTTTCTTTTTTTTTACTTGTTTAACACAAGTTTGCAGAATTTACCTAAAGAAACACAAACTTAACCTACAAATTTATTTTATATTTTTATTTTTTTATGAACTTTTAACACTACTCTTCGACTCTTCTAGAACTGTCCGTCGGATCGGATAGATTTTCATTGAACCCTCGAGGACATCTCGCAACTCAACTGAAGTGAACTGAACATCTAAACCAAAAACCGTTTTGGAAAAGTGTCAGGGCAGGGACGAATCTCACTGATGAATGAATGAATGTAAAAACGAGTTGAATTTGAGGACTGGTTATAATAAACATTCCTTTTGTAAATCTTGTCGGTCACACCTCGACCCTCTGTTTATCCGAAACAGAATTCGCATACACGAGTATTGCATACATTAAATATTATGCATACTTAATGACTGTTCGGGTTTCATCCCCTATTCATCTAAACCTAAAGGAACATTGTGCATACTTTTTTAGATACGTGCGTGCATAATTACTTTTACCTTAGAATTTTTAGCCGTCGCTCGCGATGGGAAAATAGTTAAAACATCTTGATGTATTGCACACATTGGTACTGTCGTCAACTTAGGATTGAACAATCATGGGAAGAGATTCGATAACCCCTTTTATTATATAATCCTTTATTTTTTTTAAATTTTTACGGATTTAAATACCTCTCTTACGTAATTCCATTCTTAAGAGTAAAGAATGGATCGAAGAACGTAAAAGAAAAGAAGATGAAGGTGATAATTATCGCGCCATGGTTGCTTGAGGCCTACGTGCCTTGTTCATATGCAGGTAAATGGTGAGCGGAGCGTTAATTCGATTTGCATATTCAGGTATATGCAAATGATCCCCCGTAAAACGTAAATACAATGAATACACATATAAATACGAGCCAGTTCTATGCGTTCGTATATTTGAATGTGAATATTCAATTGTTTCCCTTTCGCTTTTTAGTTTTCGCTTTCAATTCATTTGCATCATTCGCACCTCTATAATAATATGAATGTGCAACTAACCGAACCAAACTGATCCCCGGAACCAATCTGCATATGTCGCAAATGGCTTAAAATCTACATACCTCGCTCGATACAATACGAAACGGAAAACAGCGAGGACTAAAATAATAATAAATAAAACTCATTGGCTTATTACTAAGTTTCCGAATGCATCCAAACATTTACATGTGTATTAATAAAACCGTTATAGTTATCTACGCGTGAACGGGAAGGGTTTCTGTTAATTTTTTATTTGCGACTTTAAAACACATTTTTCTTTTAGTTAATATTTTAATTTTAATTTTCCACTTTAAAAATTTCTATTTCCGCAAGCATTCTTTGCAGTTGATTCGGAAAGTTTAGGGGAGGTATGTAGGTTGATGAAAACAAAGGCAAAATTTCCAAAATTAAAGAGTGCTTTTCCCTCCAGTTGAGATGTTGGTATATTAACGCAGAGTGCGACAAGGTTCGGCCATCATCAGGCAAAGAACAGATCAAAAAAAGTTAGAACAACTTCAATAGAAATTTGTACTTATAATTGAAAGTTTCACTTTTATTTGGGAAAAAAAAATGTTTTGAAATTTTGAAATTATCCATTTTGAAAATTTCCTTTGCCTGGTTGAATTGCTTCACAAAAGAATAGTTATAGTTATTACCGCTTGCAAAAGCTGCAATTACCTATAAAGTCAACAATTAACAAGACGTGTTATAAAAATAATTAATTTTATTATTCTCTGGGTATCGAAAGCACAATCGTAAATAAGTTTATTTAGCTATTAGCAATTACAATCAGCGATTAGGTGCCGTGTTTCGTTTCTATTTGCATTCTTAATTAAAAACGGCATTCCGTTGTGCCAGCCAGAACAAAAGAAAAATCAGTCACTTAACAAATACCAGTAGAATTTACAATTTTCAATACTAAATGTTCTAATAAATTATGCGAAACTGGAAAGTAGAAAAGGTTCATTAAATTAAGTACCTACTTTTGTTTCAGTGCCAAGAGTGGAAACACATTGTATTTAAGCGTGTAAGCGGCTCTGGCTGACAACAAACATACGATTCTTTGACTTCTGGTGCAACTTGTCGCTGGCAATTATAATTGAGACAAGCGCGAACGATTAGTCATAAATATCATTACATGAATGTTGCTGTTGCTCATTAAATTTAGTCATTAATCAAGCAAGTCATAGCTAACGTCATGCACCTAACTAAATCTAATAATAAATACATTCATCTTGTTTCTCTATTAATATAAATATATACAGGGTGTCTCAATTAAAACCGAACATACCTACCTAGCATTTAGCACGCTACATTTATTTTTTTTCCTATGTTGCATTTCATTTGGAACATAGGAATGAGATATGCAACCAAGGTAGACAACCAAGAATGCTAATGAAAATCATTCTGTCATATTTTCATTCAATATAATTTACTTTCATTGAGAAACAAATAATGTATTGTCCAGAAGAATAAACTGAACTTGGCAAATTGAAAATTCGGAGGAAAATCAATTGTTAAGAAGATATTTGGGGAAAGGTGTCTAACAGTGGTTGCCTAGCCTACCCTAACATTGTTTTAGAGACATTCCTCGGGTTTCAACCCAATTGCTTGTCCCAATTCATCTACATACCGTTTTAGTTGAGACACGCTGTATATTTATAGAAGTTTCAAGTATGTGGAGATTGTGAATTGTCGATTGCGTTTCACGTTATTAGATAGTTATGCACAGACATGTTGTTACAACTTATTCGTGGGCATTAAAACAATAAACTTGTTACAATTTGAAGTTTTCATATGTGAACGTTCCTGTCATGTTTCTCGAAGCAGATATATTATTTTTGAGTTGAAACTTGATAGATGAATGAAACGTAACCCGAACGAAAATATTTTAAATTAACAATGAGCTTATACTCGTAGTTCGAGTCCGTGACATAATGACAAGATAATCTAAATTATCATATTTGTTCATCTTACTTCGCATATTTATTTATTTATTATTATTATTTCTAAATTAAAAGTTTTTAAATTGTATTCGCTCAGATCTGTTTGACTTTTTTCACTTACTTATTATATTTGTTCACTCAGCTGGAATATTTTTTTTTGTTAAATTGAAAAAATCAACATCTGGAATATGTCCTTTTACTTTTTTTACCTGTTCACATTCAAATTCTATTTTAATTTGATATTATGTTTTGATACCTCGTTAGGTACTCGATGCAATCGTTTATTTTTTTTTTGTGATGTCGCGTTTGTTCCTTCCGCAATGTATCTACATATACATTTTTTTGTACACATTTGATCGGTTGGATATGCAAATGGTCGTCCATTTGTAAACTTACACCGTCGATGTTTTATGACGATGATGGGGGAGAAAAAGTGAACGAAACAAAACCTTTCTCTTTGTTCTATAAAAGCTTTTGAGATGATTTGTGTGAATGTGTATGTGTGTGTGTAACTTTCTTTTTAAATCTAAACTATTTTATAGATATAGATAATCTGGAGAAAATACAACAAAATTCGTAAAAAATTATAGTGGGAATACCCTAAATCCCATCATTTATTTCGTCTCAACGTTAAATTCCAGTGAGATCACAAACAAAGAAATTTAGTCTATAGACATTGAAGAAAAAGAAGAAGAAGGAAAAGGGTTTTTGTCCCTCTGATATGAAGCGATAAAAACGACCGACGACGATTGCAAACAGGAAGGGGAAGTCGCACAAAGGGGCATTAAATCTTAAGTCTAAAAAACTATAAAAAGAGATGAAAACATGTAAACAAAAAACTAAATCAGTAATCGTTTTTATTTTAACAATTTTACTTTAATTTTTTGTTTTTTAATCGTGTATTTTGCAAATATATGACTTAGGTGTGGGTATAACAAAAAAAAATGTTTGTAAAAAAGAACCATAAGCACAAGTAGGTTTACAACATAGAATAAAGTAATTTCATATTATGCCAGAAACTAAACTAAGTACATAGAAAATAACGCGAAATACTAAGAAAAGAAAAAAAGAAGCAAAAAGCGTGAGGAAACATTTTCCAAAATAAGCACACCTTATTCTACGACCATACTCATATTCTTTCATGGAGTCATATTCTACGCTAAGGCATAATATCCCTGGCATGGAAATATACATTATTAAAATTTCAATTTGTTGCGTCCTTTTTAGAAAGTATTCCTGCTGTGCCTGGATGGAAGGAACCGTACCCGTGTGCATTTGCAGCTTATTTGTTAGTTGCTTTTCTTCTGCTTTTGCTTCAGTTACAGCGCCGCTATTATTTCTCCTTCACGTTTCCACTACTTGCAATGTGTTGCATTGGAATTGTCCCCATTCCAAAAACAATGTGTTGTTGCCATCTTGTGACCTTTCAATTAAACAAAGATATTTAAATAAGACTTCATTTTATAATTTTGGGAATTAATTATTATCATCAGAAAAAAATTCTCTCTCTCTCTCATTGGGAATTGAACCCAGACTTTCTGCATATTTTCTAAGTGATTAACAACTGCTCTCTCATAGTTCAATTGGTAGAGTTATATGTATGCACTAGATATGCAGAAGGTCTGGGTTCGACTCCCAGTGAGAGAGAGAGAGTGAGAGAGAATTGACTTTTCAATCAAACAAAGATATTTAAATAAAACTTCATTTTATAATTTTGGGAATTAATTATTATCATCAGGAAAAAATTCTCTCTCTCTCTCTCTCTCATTGGGAATTGAACCCAGACTTTCTGCATATTTTCTATGTGATTAACAACTGCTCTCTCATAGTTCAATTGGTAGAGTTATATGTATGCACTAGATATGCAGAAGGTCTGGGTTCGACTCCCAGTGAGAGAGAGAGAATTATTCCTGTTGATAATAATTAATTTCCAAAAATATAATATGAATAAAATTTTAACTGTAGGATAAGCATTAAGCACTCAAAAAATTAATTCATTGAGAAATA
>JARJEB010024135.1:0-14606 GCA_030264535.1 Liometoxenus newtonarum
AATTATTAATACGCTCGGGCTTTACTACACTCGGCTCGCTTCGCGTCGCCTCGTGTCGTAAACTTGCCCTCGCGTATAATAGCCTGCATTATAGGCTCATTGAATAATATACTATAAAGCACTAGGAATTAAAAATAATTAAAAAGATTCTTTTAAAGATTTAAACTATCATTAAAACGTAGTTTGAATGTACAGGGTGTTTGTGTTCTTATCTAAAATTTTGCTGTGTAAGTGATGCGACCGGGCGGCAATTTTTTTGTGGGGCTTAAGGAGCCTATACAGGCTCCGGCAATCCCGTGAGGAAAAACTGATCAGTCGGCGTGTCCAGATTTCCGAACTCGGCCATGCACGTTCCGGAAATCCTCTGCACTCTGAACTTAACTGAGCTGATACAAGCCTGTTCAATACTGGACTCATCCTACCGCCTGAACAGAACCGAACAGTTTTTCCTCAGAAGATTTCCGAAGCGTGTGTGGGTCCCTTTACCTACCCTTGATCTATATGGTACCCACCTTTCGTAATTTCAAATGAATTATGCATTGAAATTTGTTATAGCTGTGCCAATTGTCGAAGAAAACACGTACATAATAATTATTGAATATTCACCGCTAGTGGGAGGCTTTGCTATTGTTTTAAACGACGGTAGGGCAGCTTTTCTAACATCATCATCATTACGATTTGATCCAAACGTAAGTGACATTTGTGTCTTATTTTTATTGTTATTTCATTACTTCTATCTATATTCAGTGATGGCAAGGCGGTTTGCACCGGTACAAATATACTCGGTATAACAACTAACAACACGCCATCTAACGATTGCACCCGGTGCATTGGGTGTATAAACGATTGCAACCGGTGCAAATGCCACCCTTCAACACAGTCCACACAATGAAATGTTAACAATTCATCGTCAATTACACGAAGTTTAATCAACAGTACAGGAATGGGAAGCAAATTTGCATTCGTTTGCACCGGGTGTAATCAAACGTTTGCGCAGCCTTAAAATTTAAAATTATTTGAATCTTATTAATGATATTGACAAATTACACGCCATCCAACGGTTGCACCGAATGCACCTAATTGGTGCATTCATCAACTCACCAGGTGCATTGCTTCCGATATGCGACTGTAAACTACTCAGAGTAGTTCCGACCTGCTCAAAGTAGTTGCGAACTACTCAGTGTAGTTAGAGTGACATATCGAATGCATAAAATCAGTGTAAACAATTGCACCCGGTGCAATCAAATGATTGCCATTCAAGTGCCATCAATTTCACTATTTCGTATAAATTCATCATATATTCTTCAAATTCATATTTTTAAATTTTAAGGTTATAGCGGGAATCTGATCAAGGTGCAAACGTTTGAATGTACCCGCTACAAACGGATGCAAATTCGCTTGCCATTCCTGGACTGTTGATTAAAATTCGTGTAATTGTCGGCGAATTGTTAACATTTCATGGTGTGGACCGTGTTGAAGCATGGCATTTACACCGGCTGCAATCGTTTATACACCCAATGCACCGGGTGCAATCGTTAGATAGCGTGTTGTTAGTTGTTATTCGTCAATAAGATTCATCAGATTCATATTTTTAAATTTTAAAGTTATAGCAGGAATCTGATTGCACCCTCAAGGTGCAAACGTTTGAATGCACCCGGTGCAAACGTTTGAATGCACCCGGTGCAAACGGATGCAAATCGGCTTGCCATCCCTGGACTGTTGATTAAACTTCGTGTTATTGACGACGAATTGTTAACATTTCATGGTGGGAACTGTGCTGAGGGATGGCATTTGCACCGGGTGCAATCGTTTATGGACCCAATGCATTAGGTGCAATCGTTACATGGCGTGTTGTTATTCGTCAATAAGATTCATCAGATTCATGTTTTTAAATTTTTAGGTTATAGCCGGAATATGATTGCACCCTCAAGGTGCAAACGTTTGTTTGCACCCGGTGCAAATCGGCTTCCAATCCCTAGACTGTTGATTAATGTTCAATTATTCGTATTTTAGCAAGTCCAAGGTATTTGGGCACAAGGTATAGAAGATGCGACTTGTGCCAGCGTAAATCATAAATATAGGTTGATAACATTTGGAAGAGCCAAGTAAGTTTAGCTTACATTATCAGTTTTTCTTTGTTATTTTTTTTTCTTTTCGTAAAACTGGTGTTACTTATTTTATGGCCAAATGACATTACTTTTAGTTCAGAGTGCGTTGTCTATCACATTGACGAGACTACTGGTGGTCTGGCAGTATCCCATAATTGCGTTTTAAGTAGCAAGGACTATCCTGGTTGTCCAGGGCCAGTTAGCGAATTGCGATGGACACCAGATGGTTGTGCAATGGTCGCAACATGGAAAAACGGTGGCATTGCCATGTGGTCCACGTTTGGTGCACTGCTAATGTGCTCATTAGGTTGGGATTACGGATTACATGTGGATTTGCAACGTGATAATCCTTTGCATGTAGCTTCAATGGTAATTTCAATTTTCAATTTTATAAACGATAAATACGTAAAAATTCTAATTTTTTTCAAGGAATGGGGAACGGAAGGTTATCAATTATGGATGATTCGTAAGCAATTTACAAAAAACACATGTGATAACATAAAAGATGGCAATGCAAATCCACTTCATCCGGAAAGAAAAACAAATTGTGATATTAATGATGATAACATGCCGTTTGCTACAAGCTTGATCCAACTGGATTTTGCAAAGAGTGCTTTAACGATAAATCCTTGCATGGTAATCCTAATCACAATTTTAATTTTCTTATTTTCGTTTTCTTATCATAACATAATAATTTCTTATAAATTAATATACAGAGTCATCAAAGTCATCTCTATTTACAAGGCGAAGACAAATTATTTATTAATTCTGCGGACACACTCATCAAAATTTTCTCCGATCGAAGTAATAATAAAGAAGAAAGCGTATTTGGCGGTGAATCGTCACCGTTGTCCACGAATTCCTTAGCGGAAGGACGACAATGGCTTGTGTTACCTGTTCCGTCCACATACTCTGCTACCAATTGGCCGATAAGAGTAAGTTAATGTTTAATTTATACACAAATTTACACAAATTGTTAATTTTTTTGCAAATAAAATGACATGCCCATTTAGAAGAAACGAGGTTTTAGTCTTATATTACAAACTCGTTTCTTCTACATGGAATTTTATTTGTTTGAAATTGTTGAACTTGTGATTGGATTACGGCCTGCGAGTTTAATATGTAATAGAGTGGGTGTCTACTAATGTCAAATGTTGGAATTTTGTCGACGCCATATTAGTCACCAAAATTCATGTGTTTCATATATGATTCTGATGTCAGCACCCTCTTACTCATTTTATTGGCATTACTATTGACAAAAATGCGATTAATATGGCTGTCATCTGTTAATTCATTTAATGACCGTATGGTGCGTTAGTGTCGTATGTGAAAGTGCTTGAGTTATTTTTAATGACCTTTCTATTCCATATTAAACTTTCTGCTTGCGGCATATGCCGATAGATGCAGTCACGGTTCCCTTCTCTGTGTTTTAATTTGCCTAGTGACAATATATAGAGCCAGCTTTGCAATTGCGATTGCCTCCACACTGATGAGATTCAATAGACCCGCTGGGCGAGTTGTAAAGTTGGAAGATCGAATTCTTAGAGTGAGAGGGATTGTCTCACTTTTCAGTTAATTTTCTGTTTGTTTGCAGTATTCTGCCATTGATCTTGATGGTCAAAATATGGCAATTGCAGGCCGTACTGGCATTGCTCATTACTCAATGCTCACTCGTAGGTGGAAATTGTTTGGAAATGAAAGTCAAGAGAAGGATTTTATTGTCTCTGGTGGTTTGTTATGGTGGCGTGATTATGTCGTTTTGGCTTGTTATAGTATCGTAGATAATGGGGATGAAATTAGGTTCTATCCGAAAGACTGCAAGTTAGATAATAAATTTGCACGAATTGTGCGCGTCGCCTCGCCTATTTTGTTAATGAATAGCCTGCAGGATACGTTAGTCACGTTTGGATCTGATGGGCAAGTTGCCATATGGGCAATTAGACAAATAGATTCCGGTAGGATATAATAATGGTATTCCTTTCGATTGATTATATCTTCTTGGTTTATTCCAGCCGGTAATGTGGATGTATCGAAATTACAAGTAGTAGACATTTCGGCGTTATGTGTACATCCTGCTTGCATTGTATCAATAACACTTACCACTTTACGGGCCGAATCTAATCGTGGACAAAACCAAAATTCCGAAAGTCTAGTTTTAAATGTAAGCGGTCGGTTATTACTGGTGCAACGAGAGTCGCGTAACGGCGACAAGTTCACCTGTTCAATGCCAACCGTGTTGGCTGGTTGCGTTGAAAATGTATGGGTACCTGGTAGACGTAGAGCTGATAAAGTGCATCTAACTGAAGCGTTATGGTTGTTTTGTGGAGCGCACGGAATGCGTGTTTGGCTGCCTTTATTTCCAAGAGATGGTGATAAAAGTCACACGTTCATGTCGAAACGGATTATGTTGCCGTTTCACTTGAGGATTTACCCATTAGCGATTTTATTTGAGGATGCGATAATTCTTGGTGCTGAAAATGATACGGTTTTGTATACGACCGATTCCAATTCACCGTTTTCACTACCATTTAGTGTACTTCAGAGAACTGTAAGTATATAAAAGACAATACAGAGAGGAGAGAGAGAGAGAGGGGAGAATAGTATATTATTATATGAGCGATTATGATAGCCATTACTCGCGAAGATGATGTTTGAGCGCACGAGCCGATAGGCGAGTGACGCAAATTAATCTGAGAGTAATGGCCATAATCGCGAATATAATACTATGCTTTTTCTACACCTTGCACTACTTTTAACACAAAATACAAATTGTGATTTCATCACGAAACTGACAACTGAACCAATATGGCGGGCGATCACATACAGTTTTGACACTATTTTTCGGGTTGCTATGGTTGCTTCGAGATTTTAGATTATAGATCAAATCAATCGGTCACTTCAAATTCGTTAAATCTTGTTGAACTTTGAAACGCGATCAATGTATTTAATTGCAGTAATTTCTAAAAATCCATTACTCACGGTAGTGAGTAATGAAAATCCAATATTCTCGGTAGTGAGTAATAGGTACCATGAATCACTGAAAAAATACTATTAATGACCATATAACTAAGTAGGTGTAGAAAAAAAAACATTTTAAAATATTATAAATTTCGAGATGACATTTTGGACATTAGGACATTTATGTGGACACAACATATGTCCATAAATGTCCGATGGTGGGGGAAACGCAGATTTAGGGACAAAAGTCCGGAGCATGCCCGGAGTCATAAATTAACCTTAAAATTAAAACATTGTGAGCGAGTTTGTTACCTGGTTTGTGAATTGTTTAAGGTTTCAAACATGAAAAAGTTGCATTTTACAATTTTGAATTTTTATAAAAAAGTGAAAAAATGATGGCCATAGGGGAGTCCAATACCTTTGACAGAGGTCAGAAAAATGGTGGTCATGCCTCACGGGATAGACCGAATTGGAAATTCAGTGCAGAAGCATGTGATTTACACATAATTTACGCACATGAATAGTTTGTTTTCCCCTTTGACCTTACCATTGTTTGACCACTGTCAAAAGTATTTGATTGCCCCATTCAAGTGTCCTAAAATGTCATTTATTTGTAAAAATGTCGGATGGTTAATGTCCAAAAATGTCCGGACATTTATTCGGACACTTATTAGAATAAATCAATCAATGCCCAAAAAATAACGGCTCGTGGGCTCAAACATCATCTTCGTGAGTAATGGCTATCATAATCGCTCATATAATAATATACTATAACATAACGAACATTAATCCTCTCTAATTATAATTCATGTTGATAAATAAATAATTCATTTTAGAGTCAAGTGTATTTACATCAAATATTACGACAATTAATTCGAAGAAATTTGGGTTATCATGCTTGGGAAATAGCTAGAAGCTGCACAAGTCTGCCTTATTTTCCTCACTCGTTAGAACTATTACTGCATGAAGTACTTGAAGAAGAAGCGACCAGCAAGGAACCAATTCCCGATGCGCAATTACCCAGCGTAATAGAATTTATAATGGAATTTCCTGTTTATTTACAAACAGTGGTGCAATGCGCTCGCAAAACTGAAATCGCACTCTGGCCGTATTTATTTTCAGCAGCCGGGAAACCGAAAGATTTATTCCAGGAATGTATGGCAAAAGGACATTTAGATACTGCCGCTTCTTACTTAATCATTCTTCAAGTATGTTGTACATTTTTTATGTGTATGTGACGGGTGCAAATGCCAATTCGGGGCAATCGTTTGCATGCACTCATTTTATGCGTTCGATGTGTCACTCTAACTACTCTGAGTAGTGCGGAAGTACTTTGATCAGGCGTCTGAACTACTCTGAGTAGTGGCATATCGGAAGCAATGCACCGGGTGCAATGATGAATGCACCAAATGGATGTATTCGGTGCAACCGTTAGATGGCATGTTATTCGCCAATAAGATTCATAAGATTTCACCCGGTGCAAACGGATGCTAACCGTGTTTATTTGCACCGGTGGAAATTATTGAGATATTTTTGTTTGTAGAATTTGGAAACATCATCTGTAAGTAGGCAGTACGCAACTTTATTATTGGATACAGCATTGACTCAATCAAAATGGGAACTAGCAAAGGATTTAGTACGATTTCTAAGAGCAATCGATCCGAATGACGTCGAATCGCCCCGAAATTCGATGATAATTCCATATAAATTAAACTTGTCGCAACCAGCAACGCCGGTATTGCCGAATGCAGAAGATATTTCATTAGTTTTAGGAAATGTACAACGGGTACGAAGTTACAGTACTTCAGTAAATCCGAAAATAAACGAAAAAGCGACAGCCCCGATTTTAAACAACACAATCAACGAATCACCTTTAGTACAAAGACGCAAGAGGAGCGTGCCTGCTAGTTCGAGCCGAAGTGAAAATCGTGATTCGACAAATAGCAACACGGCTGAAGAATTTTTCATCGATGTTATTTTACAAAGACACGCTCGACGTTTACTTGCCCAACATAAACTCACTGATATGGGTTATTTTGCTGCGCACTTGGATTTTCATTTAGTTGCTTGGTTGGGAAAAGAACGAGAACGGGCCGCTCGTATCGATGATTTTGTTACTGGTCTGAAACAACTTCATGATGACTTTTCATGGCCATATCCAGTCACGAATGCATCAATCAGTATTTGTTCTTCGAGTCGATCACTACCAGAAAGTCCTAACATCGATGAAAAGTTCAAAGCACTGCACATCGACAGCAATAACCACACTTCGTCTAGAGTTGGAGATTCGGGATATATTAGTTATCCTGGGATACCTTACACTGGCCTTGATACACCTCAGAATACGTTAGATTTATCGTCGCAAGTCACCGAAACTCCCAGTGAACCAGACAGTCCGAACACTGCTATTGAGAGACATTCGAAGAACGGATTAATACATTCACCTAAAAGCTACGATGTTGTTATGCGCCCTGACAAACGAATATTTTTATTTGATCCGCCACGGACAAGCATTAATAGTTACAGAATGATTGAGACGCAAATTCGGACAAATGCTGATGATACGCTGAGTACTATTAGTTCAGTTTGGGGCGAAGATCGGGAATATTTGGCTACAAGTTGCAGTAGTGAAAATTGGGAAGTTCCTTCTTCGCAAATTTTAGAACAATTGTCGAATGCTGGAAGTAAAGGATCACAACGTTCGGAAGTTCAATTGAGGTAAGCGGAACCACAGACAACACAGCTACATGCTACATTTCGTTAAATTAAAGTAGCTGAGGGGTTCATATGCAGACTGTTTAAGAAATTTAATTATTATTTCAGTGATTGTAAGCCGCTTTGCACCGGTGCAAATAAACACGGTTTCCAGTCTTTTGCACCGGGTGAAGTGATAGTATTTGAACCGGTTGCAAACTTTATGCACCCAAAGCATCGGGTCCAATCGTTTGCACCCATTTTATCCGTTCGATATGTCGTCACTCTACTCTGAGTAGTTCGCAACTACTTTGTGCAGGTCGGAACTACTTTGAGTAGGTCGGTGCAACCTTTGGATGGCGTGTAATTTGCCAATAAGATTTTATATTTTAAGATTATGCCGGCAATCTGATTGCACTCTCAGGGTGTAAACGTTTGATTGCATCTGGGCCAAACAGGTGTAAACCCTGTTTATTTGCACCAGGGTGCAATCAGATTCCCGCTATAACCTTAAAAATTAAAATTATTTGAATTTGACGAATCTATTTGGCGAATCCAACGATTGCACTGAATGCACCCAATTAGTGCATTCATCATTGCACTTCGTGCATTGGGTACATAAACATTTGCACCCGGTGCATTGGGTGCATAAACGTTCGCACCCGGTGCAAATGCCATCATTGTATTTCAAAATTCTTTTTTTTACGTAATTGAAGGTATTTGTTGCAATTATTTATGGAAGCAAGTTGCCTGGAATGGTCTCTTCTCATATCAGTTCTCCTACGAGATGCGTTAGCAGTTCTGCGGACCGTAAACGCGTCCAAATCACCCGATCAAACAATAGAATCTGTTAAAAGACTCAAACAAGGTCTACAAATATTACATTATTGGGCCGATACTGAATGGTGAGGATTTTTTATTATATTTTACAATTTTACTGATTGGTTTCATTCCATTAAATTTCATTGAATTAAATTTTCGTTCTAAGCTTTTCATTTACTCCATTTACGTTCTTTTTTGTAGTAGTTTAGTGTAATATACATAGAAGACTGTTCCGATCCGAAGAGCATTGCTTTTTGAATCAAAGACTACTCTGTTCTATTTTATTCTTTATTGTACCTTGTATTAATTATAAATTTGCTTCAATGTGTCAAAATTTCATATTGAAATATTTATTCTATTTGTTTAGTTTGGGTTATAAGCCTTTCATGTTAGCAATTCAAAATCAAATATCCGTCCTATCAACGATATTAGCAACAAAAATCCAACACGAACATATACTGGAACATCAACGTGTGATATCAGCAACTTTGAGCAAAGTATCATCCGCACCAGTTCCAAGATCAAGAAACTCAAGCATGAATCAATCAGAATCAACAATTTCCAAAGATCGTTTGAGCGTATCGAGTGTCAAAGACGAAATCGATATCGGTCAGATGACATCAAATAGCGTCGATTCAATTCCAGAATGCAAACCCATCAAGGCGACGAGTTCCGAGAGTAATTGTATCATTTCGTAAGTTTTAAATTTTAGTTCTTAAGTGAAATAAATTCGAAATTTCTCAACTTTCTCACTCATCTTAACTTCAATTTTTGTAATTTTACATTTTAATCAAACCGGTGCTGTTTAATTGTTTAACAAATTTATTATTAATTTAACGTACAATGGAAAACAAAATTTATCTACTTTAACTCATTGGTTAATCAAGCACTGATTATTCATTTATACACATATATTTATATCTATACATAATATATATTAACATAGCAAAGAAAAATTAACAAGTAGTACAATAATAACAATGAATGTTATGTTATTTTGATAGTTTTTTTGTATTGTTAGTAAATTTTAATCGAAACATTATTAGGTACCAATTAATAATATTTATTTATACAAGTGAATTAGGATTTGAAATTGTATTTATGTTCAACTTTATAGTTATGTACATTGTAATTACGTAAATGTTACGTTTAATATGTTATTACGTGCAATTATAATATGTTCCAACATATTTCAAAACGAATCTCAAATCTGATATTGTAACAACAGTTTTTGCCTTTATTTAAGTGAAATCTGCATATATGTATTCACAAAACGGATTAATTTTGAGTTCATTTGAATTGTTGGAACAAACCTTTAAATTCACTTTATACTGTAGATGTTTTAAGAAAGCGTCTGTCAACCGGGACAGGTCAACCAATGTTTTCATTAGAAATTTCAAAATTTTAAAGTTAAAACTAATTCGATCAAAGTGAAAATTAAATATTGTTTATTTTGATTGTGAAACAAAAACAAAATTGTTTGCTGAATTCATTTAAGAGGAATAACAATCTAATTGAAGCTAAAAAGGGAAACAGGTTGTAATGTTTAACTCGAAACTTGTAATAATTAGCATAAACAGCAACAATCAATCAACGTAGAATCTTAGAAACTTATTTTTGTTAACAGTTAACATGGAATAGAATAGAGACAACAAAACATCCAATACTTCTGTACTCTGTACAATGATACTAATGCGCTAAGCAATCTAAATTTTGATCTTTAATTAGGTAATTTAATAGGTAACATAAAATGTTAAATTAAAATATGCAGAGTCTACAGTTAAATAACAAACAAAAAAGACGTATTATGTGAAAAGGCAAAAAGAAAGAAATATAAAGGAGGATATTGCACGGAAAAAATTTAGCCGGTTGAAGACGATTGAATGATTATTGGAATTTTAACTAGAAGGAAGCAGAGAGTTTAGTATGGAGTAGAGAGAGGCCTCTAAAAATAACCCATCCATGTATTTTTTGCACAGACACTAACGCACCATACGGATGTTTTATGAATTAACAAATGGAAGCCATATTGATCACTGTCTTGTCAATAGTAATGCACATTTAATATGTATAAAATGAGTAAGAGGGCGTTGGTGACGAATATGGCGTCGACAAAATTCCACTTTTTGACGTTAGTAACTATTACATATTAAACTCTCTGGTAGGAAGAGTTTAATAATATATAAATGTGAAACTATCGTCAATTTTGAAATGCAAGTAAATTCGTCCTTTTAATGAGATATGAAAAACGTAAAGTAAATTATATTACAATGTAACATGCATAATTCTGGTTATAAGTTAAACTGTAACAATAATGAAATTATATAATACTCGCTTATTTAATAATGACATGCATTGTACTTGTACATTATTTATTATAATATTTACTATAGATGAGCGATGGAAAGGTTCCATTTTGGACATTAGGACATTTAAGTGGACATGACACTTACATAAATGTCCGGTGCTGGAAGAAACGCTGATTTCATTCTTGATCAAAATCAGGCTTCGAATCAGGCACAACAGTTCAAGCTTCTAGGTCACAAATTAACATTAAAAATCAAACTTGATTGTGAGCGCGAGTTTGTAAGTTATGTCATGTATTCTGAGATTCAAACAGGAAAAAGAAAAGTTTCATTCTACAATTTTGAATGTTTATAAATATACCGTGCGATTATTTTACCGTCGAACATAGCATGTGCTATGTTCCTATGTACGATGGTAAAATAAACGAGGCAAACTCATGGCAATGGGGATTTGTATTGCTAATGGCAGGGCAGTGGCGATGCACGATCAAAGTAATTTGTATGATCATGCAGTTACAGTCAGTTGTCAATTTTGTTCCTTGTTATAATTTGAATTGATTGTTCACAAATTCTTCATCAATCTGTACGCGATTTATTTTCGAAAAAATATTGTGAGACCTTCCGTCAGTACAATACATTGTCATCCCCACTCTATGCCCGTCTGTCGGTGTGCTTTACCAATACAAGTCCACACTGCTATGCCATGAGATTGACTCGTTTATTTTACCGTCGTACATAGGCACATTGTACATGCTATGTCTATGTTCGACGATAAAATAATCGCTCTGTATAGTGAAAGAGTGGTGTCCGTTTAAATGTCCTAAAATTTTATTTATTTCAAAAAAAAAGGTCCGGACATTCCGGACATGGATCATCTATATTATTTACATTTACAACAAACAATATGCGGATTTTTAATTAAAACTAAAAATACACGAGTAAAGTTGGAAAGTAAATCGTAATTTTTGAATCACGGCAAATAAATTTCATATGTGGAAAGGAAACTTTTATCCCGCGGATTTTTGACATTAATGATGTCTCTACGTGTTTATACGTAATTGATAAAATAAAAGCAATTTTATTCATAAAATAAACAGACATTAAAATATTATTGGTTTAATGGTAACATTGCTGGAATGTATTATTATTGATTATTTTCAAAAAATAAGTAAGAATTTTCGTAATAATGGTTCTAAAAGCAAATGATTTATAACATGTGCGTTATATGCTTATAATTAACATTATTGCTTGTTCATTATTGAAGTTAATTTGTCAAGAATACACTTAATGTTAATAAGAAGTAGACAATGAATGCAAAGCGATCGATGCACATACCTAACCGAATCCATACGTCCTGTACCAAACTTTTCCTCCGAATTGTTTCCATTGCAACGGGATATGCTGATACAATTTTCTGAAAATAAATATTGCATCCTATTATAAAACTCAATTAATCTAAACCTAAAGTCTGAAACCAACAAAAAATGATATTTATTCGTTTATTGTAGGAATAAAATAAGATACGCAACACCTCTGTGTTAAAATTCGTACCAAACAAACTTGTGCTATCCACTACGGCCCTACCTTTCCTCTCATTTATGAAACTGTATGTTGCGTCGGTGTCGCTTCACAAATTCCCCTAGCAGAAGTTGAATGCCTCCAAACGGACAACATATCGTTTTTTTGTTTTGTACTGACTTGCTTGGCTGAGATTTCACTGATTTTGTCCGCTAACAGAAGCGTCACTTCGTCAACTTCGGCGTGTCAGCCATGCGGGAAATTTGAATTTGCTATTTGCATTGTGAGGTAAATTCAAATTTCCCGCAATTTCTGATCTCCACACAAAATGGCTGCAGGAAGTGATCGTTCTGTTAGTATATATTTCGTTGTAGGGTGTCAGGTATTTAAATTGTAATGTTTTGTTGGGCAGCTCATTAATAATTTATTCTCGTATATCATTTTTAATCGGTTTCGTTGCTCAACCGGTTAACACTTTGGTTGTTGATCGGAGGGTCGTGGGTTCCAATCCCAGAGCCGGAGACAATTGTGTCGACTGTATTCAATAGATGTGTATACTGTCAATGTTACATGTCATAGAAAACAGTCGTCTATCCAGAAGTAGTCTGGAATGAGAAGTGTTGTCGGCGATATGGTAAGCCGTAGACGCGTCCTATCACAAATGCGATGAATTGTAGTAACATGGAAATGCAAAAACACATGAAGTCTCACTCACACGAAAACGTCTCACACTCGAAAGGGTAGAGTAGGCGAAGGATATACATCATTATACATATCGTTTTTAATAAAAAAAATGCGCTGTATAATTTGAATATTTGATACTTACTGGGGTGAGTTCAGGCAATAGAAATAGCTTTTCCACAATGTTGCTTTTAACAATACGTGCAATTACATGTCGTGGTTCAAATTGTTGTTTATTTCTCGATAAATTTATCACAAGAATTGTGATTATCAAGCTAATTATGTTAGCCATCATTAGGCCGCTGTACCAGTACACTAAAAGAATTTTATTTAAATAACAAATGTTGGTATAAATCAGTGATAGCAAGCCGGTTTGCACCGGGTTCAAACAGATTACCGCCATAATCTTAAAATTTAAAATTATTAGAATCGTATTGGCGAATTACAAGGCCATCTAACGGTTGCATTGCATCCGATATGCCACTTTAAACTACTCAGAGCAGTTCCGACCTGTTCGAAGTAGTTACAAAGTACTCAGAGTAGTTAGAGTGACATATCGAACGCATACAGATAGAATAGGTGCAAACGATTGCACCAGATGCACCCAATTGGTGCATTAGATGTATTCAATCATTGCACCCGGTGCTTTGAGTGCATAAATGTTTGCACACCCGGTGCAAATGCCATCACCGGATAAATAGTAATAATTATTATTCTGAATAGGTATATAGTTAGGTACTTAATTACAGGTACCTTTTTAAAGGCAATAGTTTGAGTTCAGCCACTTGAACTCTATGCCGGAGTTTTATAACTCCGTTAGAAAGTCGTCGAGACATATACGAAATCGTCTATTAGATGTCAAACCGTAAGGACAAAACACATTAGCGAAAAGTTCCCGCCGTTTCTGGCTCAGCCTCCCATGCCTTCATATTCGCTTCTTCTTTTCGCCCTTTAAGATATCTTACAAGTAAAAATGACATAAATGTCACTACACTTTTCGCCGACTTTCAAGCCGAGTTATAAAATCCCGGCCTACGAGTGAATGCGTTCAGAATGAGAGAAATAGTTCCTTACTTAACCTACCTACCAAAATGCTGTTTCTCTCATTCTGTAAAACGCTCTACAGGAGAGCTGTATATTTTTAAATACTCTACCTAAATAAGGAATTTTTTCTCGATGAGCAGGTAAAACGGTTGCTAAACCAATTGAAGCAATAGTTGTTAACAAAAATTGGGCACTAACAATCGATAACTTGATGCATTCGAACGGCGAAGACAAGAAATTAATCAACATAAGTGTTAAAATAACTGCAACATAATATGAGAACATAATTTTCGTACCTTAAATATAGATAAATAATAGTATATTATTATATGAGCGATTATGACAGCCATTGTTCACGAAGTTGATGTTTGAGCCCACCAGCCGCTAGGCTAGTGACGTAAATTCATCTGAGTGAACAATGGCCATAATAGCGAATATAATACTATGCTTTTTCTACACCTTGCACTATTTTTAA
>JARJEB010024148.1:0-11264 GCA_030264535.1 Liometoxenus newtonarum
ATTGATGTCACAAACCATATGCGCATCATTCACATGAACAATATAAATTGACACATACAAACATAAACCAGTGTAATTGTACAGTGTGCTTCAACACTTGCTTAGGAGAAAAAGTTTGAAATGAGCCCTCCCCGTCACCAAAATTATTTCTCGGGCCTCTGACCGCCTCCGTAATTAACAAGGCCACCATAGCATTTGCCCTTATGAAGTAGTTTCACTACGTCATGCACTCTGTCATTGCACAACGACCACTTTTTTGCTTCACTAGACGTTACTGTCCTCGATTCCCACAGTATGTTAGGGCAAACTAAAAACGAAGAAAAAAATATTGAAGGATGAGCCACATTTATATTGAAAATATCATAGAGTTATCATATTCCTAGAATGCCAATGGTCCACCATATTGATTTGCACTACACAAACTAAAACCCTACAATGTAGACTACCCAAAGTACACGCACAGACTAGTGACGTGGGACTGTGGATTTTATTTCAAATTTCGTGCCTTTTAGGTCCCATTTCGTCCCCTGACTGCATTCCCCTCGCCGGTAAATCGACTTTATGTTCTCTCTAAAGACTTCTATCTCTATGGAAAATACGTACTTCGAATTTCTACTTGGATCATATTTTTAATGAATCCGCGTTTTTCTTGTATAGTTAAGACTTGAAAATTCAAGGCGTGCAGAAAGGAGTTGGCCCTTTGTTGGTTCCCTATGGACAATACGTGGACAACTCCATAGATACATAACTACAACATAATATTACGAATATAGAACCCAATATGAACTAATTACCTATTCATTACGGCTTAAAGTGGCAAGTTGGTACTGAATTATTCCCTGCTCCCGGAGCACACACAATCATACAACTTACATACGCACACACATACACATCTACAAATAATGTAAGTATATATGTGGATTGTTTGGAATTCGTGTATGAGTGTGTATACAAGTCGAATAAGGATAACGTAAAGGACCCCTTCGCTCTTGCCCATAGTTCCGGAACTGAGGTAAGACGCAGTCTGTAGGACTAGGAGTAGGGACAAGTCCGGAAGGAAGGAAGACCCTCTAATGGACGCGCCCGACTAACTATATTAGGATTGATCGGTTCCGGAATTGATCATAGTTTAACGAAGTTTATATTCATCATTCCAAAACTCATACGTAAAGATACACGGTAAGACGGTCATCTATAGGATAATAGTTAAGCATATACTTTGACTAACTAAAGAGTTATACGACTAATTGATCTCGCACCATTAGCAAGTTCTATAAGGAGCAGGGAACTGAGAATGATGGGGTTCCGTTTCTATATCCAGGGGCTTCCTCCTTACAATATTAACTATAGTTTTACTATAATAATCTAATAAGACGATAGATATAGATAGATTGTGTTGAAAGTGGAATATGTGACGAGAGGAGGTGTTGCACTAAAATCTCGAAGCTAAAACAGGACTGAACTGATGAGGATGAGGTCCTGGTAGAGACATAATGGGCTTTCGGACATAATTTCCTAATTATATAGGTAGGTATAGGCTTCCCATGTAGTCATTCTATTGTCGAAGTTTCAAAGGCCATGCCTGGATTGCTCAAATAATATTGGAAGTCAGCGCGGAAGGAAATATATGAAAATCAAGGAAGGTTGCCGAGACAGGCAAAACGTCCAAGTTTGGTTTATAAGGTTGCTTCAATAGATTCCCAATTTAATACGAAAATTCAGTCGCTAACTTGCGTTGGCAAATAATTTTCGGGGACATTAAAGCATTATTTAATTAATGATTTCAAAATTGTCCAGTTATGGATTTATGGGTTTTCTGGACTCGAGTCAGTCATTCAAAATTGTTTTGTATGCGTAATTTTGGTGAAATTAGATTCGAATTTATGAGTCTCGTATGGACTGCGGATTGGAGAAGGGGTTGATGCTGAATGTTAGTATTGGTAATGGTTTCGAAGAGACAGACAGACAAACCGCTTAGCAGGGAGTTAATCTACTCCCGCAGAAATGCCATTATCCCCGAAAACCTGGGGACTTTAACCGGCGGCTATTTAACACGATGTTATCTTTGCTGTTTGCAATTTCTCGGCTCGTTATGCCGCGCGCCCGTGTCAACCAATATAGCTACATATACACATCGAGCATGAAATAGATTAGAAGACAAGGACACCCAAAGAGCTAAACTTAATGTAACCGAGTAACCGTTAACAGGAACAGAACAACATCAGAACGAATGTCCAAATTTCATTCAGCAGATATAATACGGATTTGAATATCCAAATAATGCCTTTCTCTTTAATTACAGAAACATTTCAGATTTAAATTAGGTACCTACCTCTATAATCATTAAATCTATTCAAGCAAAACATAATAATAACATATTTATTTTTTTATAAATGAAAAAAGTTAGAAAGAAGAAAAAAAAAAGATTAAAATTCAATAACAACTTTAAACTTCGGCTTTTCTGACTTTGACTTTTCGATTCATCAAGATTCCAAGTCCAAGTCCAAGTCCAAGAAAAAATTTAGTTTTGCTGAGTAATGTTAATTTATTTTAATAATTCATGGTTGTTAGTAAAGACAATAGTTAATCAGGAAATGAAAGGGAAGAAAAAGTTATTAAATAATAAAATGATAGTAAAGAAGTAAAATATAAAGAAGAGCTACTCATAGAAGTACTTATTACAAATGTGTATAGTGAAAAAGTACCAAGAGCACGAGACAATTTCAACAATGAACAAAAAAAAAGAAGAAGAGGCCGTTTCGAAAATATTGAAGAATTAGGCATTAGACGATGCGTGAAATTAGATTCAGTTTAGCAAAGGCAAAGGCTGCCACGTGAATAAATTACTTTTTCTTTTATTCCTTTAAATACAAATAAATAGAAAATGATATAAAATAACAGAAAGAAGATATAATGAAGAAAGATATATATGAAATCAAAGCATAAACATCCGGAAATTGAAAACGGAATAATCAAACGATGGAAAGTTAAAAATAAAGTGATAAAGAATATTCCGATTGAATGAATTCAAACATTCAAACGCATCTTTTTGTAAAATAGAATTTAAGTCGTGACTGATTTATTTCTTTGTTCAATCAGTATTAAAAATTAGTTTTTGCTCTTGTTTTTACATTTCAAAAATGTAAATGCATAATCGGAATTGTTGGAAAATTGTGTTTTTTTTTTGTAAAATATTTAATATCTTTGAATCAAACATGTTTTTTTTTCTTTCCTTCAACTTGGACAGATTCCATTTCACAATGTCACATCAATATCATTATAAAATTACTGTGCATATCACATATAATCAGTAAAATGACATTCAAAGCAAATCAAACAAGTTGGGAGACAAAAGATACAACAGAACAGAAAATTTGACTCCTTCATTCATTTCACGTTTGCATGCGTATTATCTATTTTCATATTATACGCGTTTATATGTATAAACGTTTATCAACGCGTTGGTTGTTGGATGTTTTGGCTGTTGGCATTACGGTTGTCACCCTTCGTTTATGGAAAAGAAGCCTCCCAGCGATGCGATTTAAATATTATTATTGTCGTTGTGTGAAATCAGAGATTGAGTTTTCGTTCTGCGACGCGAATCCGAATATGTACCGCATACTCTGACTATAAACTGTGAAGAGTAGTGAAGAGAAGAGGAGAGGAAAGAAGGGCGATGACGACAAAACGACACAAAAGCATTTCGTTTCGAAAACTAAATGAACGGAAAATTCGTTTTGAAGTTTCGCATTCGCATTATGACGCGAGAAGCGCAAAGCGATACAAATTCATTCACATTCGCATGTACCATAGAAAGAAAATACGTTTAAGTCCCTTGACAAAACGACTTGTACGTTTCAAACAAAATTGCTTTAATCTAGTATAAAGGACAATAGGAAAAGACAAAAATTCTATTAGATCAATACCTAATTATTTTAAAAATATTCAAATGTTTTCTTGCATTTATTTACTTATAATTTGAAATAGAAACTTCCTTTTTATAAGTTTTTACTTGATGAATACTAACGAATTGTTTGTTTTTGTTTTGTTTGATTACAGAATCCTTGGCACAAGAATTAGAATTAGAAAGAAAATCACGTCAGCAGCAAGTTGATAGAGACGTTAAGTCACCGTTGCAGGACAGATCAGGCTACTATAAAAATTCAGTGCTTTTCACCAGCAGCGCAACGTAAACGAATCAAAAAATCAAAAGAAAATTCAAGGAAGGCGTTGTGAAAATTTGTAAGTTAAACGAATTCATGTAAAGTTAAAAAGTGAAATATCATGTATACATATATAATAGATATGTAAATATTTACCAAAAAAAAAAAAAATTAAAAATCTTGCACTTCATATACCTACGCATTTGTACTGTAAATTTAGGTATCACAAACATTTTTAAATTTAAAAAGTAAAATGTAGTATCATTTTATTTGTGATACTGGAAACAAGACTTCAAAATAATTTAATTAACAAAAACCTAATGCAAAGATTTTCAAGAGTTATGAAAAAAGAAATGTTCGAAATCGGTAAAAAAATAGTTGTCTAGTGTAAATAATTTAATTGTTTAATTAACTAAAGCTATTAATTATCAATTAAAATGTTATTGATCATTCAACTCTTGACTATTTATGATGCGTATAAATAACAGTTTGTATTTTTGTTGCTCCAATTACAAGACTGATTACTTTATTAGTGTTAGCCTATTTATTTTTTTGTTCATTTAGGTAATTTTCCACCAGAAGCAAATTTACTATTTTATTTGTTTAAAATTATTAATTAATAATTGTCTTGGAAACTAAAAGCTTTCAGTCTAAAAAATTATGAACTAAGTAGGTATAAATGAAATTAATGATATCTAACCTTTCTTACTGATTAATCTACGTCCGCATGTGTTTTATTAAGAATGTTTAAGTTATAAGAATTGGATTGGAACATCGAAAAAAAAATGTATTAGTATGAGAACGCTTACTGAATATATATCTACTGTTAGAAAAACAATAACTAGTACAGTGTACAGTGTACAGTGTTCTTGACTTGTATAATTATGAAGTATTTTTTCTGTGATTTATTATTTATCTTCGGACATATTTGAATATTCATTGAAATTTATTACATAGTTAAAAAAAACTGATTTGTATAATTTATGAACATTTTGTACACGGTAAATTAATTAATGAAAGAAAAATATTGTATACGCCTTTTTGACAATCAAAAGTGTCAGAACTTATTTAAAACATTTCCAAGTATTAATTTTTAAATTATTGAAAATATGTGCATAGATTTAATAAATGAACTAAGTAAGTTGTAACTGCGAAATGTGTGCAATATTAGTATGTAAATTATTCTTATTCTTACAGGTAATAAATAAAATATTAAAGTACCTACGTAAATACCTATAGATACGAAAATGAGCACGTAACTTTTTTCTTTTTGTAAAAAAAAGTCATTTATTTTCATTGGCAATTAAAAGTGCGCCACTTGTTGAACACACACCATTAATTATAAACAATAAGTAAATAAAAATGAGTAAGTAAGAAGTAACAAAGACGTGTAACATGAACAAGTATGAAAATAATAAATTAAATGGAAAGTTAATAAAAAATATGTTAATATATTGTATATGTAAGACTTGCAGTAATTGATTGATTATTTCGATTATTCGCTTATAGTAACTATAAGTATTAACGAAATGTACTTGGTGGGTAATGTAATTTTGGCATTAACAATGTTTTCTAACAAGCACTCTAAAATTTAAATTAGCACACATATTTTTGAAAGAAAAATTTATTTTTCATAATTCAAGAAATTGATTTTATCCCTGTATTTCGAATTTTTAATAGTTAAATTATAATTTATCAATCTGTTAGTATCCACTAAGTAAAATTGAAAATCATTATAGTCGACTATATTTGAAAAAAAAACATTAATTATGATAAATAATTAATGATTAATCATGTAACTTGTAATTTGTAATTTTTAAAGTACCAAACGATGAAACACACTTTTTAGATGAACAAATCATAGGAATTATGATTGGTACACATAATTAATGATGAACATGAAACAGCAAACAACAATTAAATGCTTCTTTAAATAATAAAGAAGAAAATACTGCGCGAATGTAATTTATTGTAAATATTTATGTATGTTTGTGTGTGTGTGTGCCTTTTAGCAAACAAAAACATGAAATAAAACTAATCATGAAACGAAAAGTAGGTATATTGAAATTTTTTCTTCCTTTCACATTAATTGCTAATTTAAAAATCTGAACAAGTATTAGAAAAATCGCGGCAAAAAGGTTAGTATCGTCGTTATTAATGCAAATTATTTCGCGAGTCGCAAGTAACTTCAAGTCATTCTACTTATGATCCTTGCTCTTATAAGTCTCGCCAATCGTCGTAAAAATTGATGACGTGTGAAGAAGCCTAAAGAGGTTGAATTCTAGGTAGAATTGCGCCCCTGCATCAGACTATGAAAGAATCAAAAATGGAATATGTAAAAAGGACTAAAGAATGATCAAGGACAATGTTGAACGGTGCGCATTTGGGTGGTGAAAACCGATTGATGAAGGTTTGTATGCCTGTGCAAGAGTGTAAGCTACTCGATTGACTATTCCGAAGACAATATCGCGCACGACTGACTACGAACGACTCGAGCGTGTTCGAGTCATGGAACATGAAAATGGCAGCAAGGACGAAGTGACGAAGGTGACAAAGGTGACGCTACTAAACTCTCCTGATAGACTTCGTGCTGATAGGTGATGGCAATGGGTGACTAACATATATCACAGCATACACATCATACAGTGGACTTGAATATGCTAATGATTCGTTTAAACAACTATCATGTATGTGTTCGTGATGCTTTGCTTTGACGTTTGACTCTTTCCTTTTTGGCTGTGCGCGTGTGCGTGCGTGTGTGTGTGTGTGTGTGTGTATGTGTATGTGTGTGTGTGTGTGTGTGTGTGTGTGTGTGTGTGTGTGTTTGTCGTTTGATATGCGAAATAGGGAAATAGCGAAACAGATCAAAGCGGAATTGTTTCGTGATACGAGATTAGTTTCAACTGAATTGACTGTATGACTGGAGACTGGACAGTGGGGGCAAGATGGACAATCACAATCACGTTTGTTTGTGCATGTATTAAATGGTGATACATCGTTGATGGTGGCGGTGATGATGATAAACCCGCCATCATCCGTTTCACAGTTCACGACGTCACGCGTCCTGGTCTGGTTTCTGAATTCTCAGTAAGGCTAAGGATTCAAATGAGTATTGAAACGTTGCGGTGTTTGTGGGGTTCTATCGAAATACGTAACCATTGGTCGGTCATTTGTATGTAGATTGGAAAAACCCATTAAACCCATTGCATTTTAATCAAAAGCCTTATAAACAACAATCACAAAAATACAAAAATGCACTGCGAATTACACAAATTTGATTTATAAATTATTTTGGTATTCTTCCATAATTATTGATTTAAGTATGTCCTAATTACAATTTAAATATTAAATTATAACTACACAACTTATTATCTTAATCAAATTTAAATTAAATGTTTCGTCTTTAATTATGCGCTTAAGAAAATATTGTATCAAATCACTTGACATTATTGAAGACATAATAAAAATGCAAAAATTATTTAAATCTTAATAAGATCAATAATTTCTTTAAACCTCTTTGAATGTTAAACAGTGGGCGGAAAGCAATTTGCCATATGATCGTTTCACATACCAACTTTTATCCAAACATATAATTCGTAACAGAAATGATGACGGAATGGAAATCGTTAAAAGTTAAATAAATATTCATGTAATGGCTAATAGCAAGAAATATTGCATTGGTAACTGGATGAATTATTTTATTTTTTATTTACATTCAAAGATGTTCGATTGATGTTGGGCCCTTTGGCTTTTTACAAACCACTAAACCGGCTAAACTTCTCTTCGGTCCCCAAGTGAAAATGTAAAAATGTAAAATTGCTAGGGAAAGAGAGAAGCCTTTTCATATTTGACTACACATAGTGATCGCAGTGAAAACTTTACATATTTGAATACGATTATCGCACGATCGCCTTTGGTAATATTCATACAATTTGAACTTACGTATTCGAATACTAAGTACTTATAGATTTCTCGTTTGAAAATGTAAAAATAGAACATGGAAACATGGAAATGGAAAGAAAAATGAACACAAGAGACAGAGCGAGATAGCCAAAGTGGCTTTTACTCTTTACTCTCTTCATCTAAATGTATGTTCAATGCTTTCGGCATCAGAACGTGTTCTCATTCGAAGAAAACTATTAAAATGCAAATATTATAGTCGTGAATTCATATCGGAAACCGGGAAGGGTGTCCCAAAATGTTGCTCACCCTCTCGATGAAAATACCAAGTGTGCATATAAAACAAAAAATTTTATCACTTTCCAAAAATTATATCGACCCAAATCTTCTGTAGTCCTGACGGATTTTTAAAATCTAATCAATTCTTGCAAAGCCCTGTACAATATTACCAGTTACATATTTAAAAGACGAAAACATAACGTACACCTTCTGGCACTTATTCTATCATTTCTTATGGTTCTCCGTCCTTGTGCGTTAAGCTCTCAAAAGGACTTACAGCTCTACTCGGTATTAACAGTCCTGCTGTTGGTTTTTCTTTGCTAGCGTGTATGTTTGGTGTGCAATCTAATTCTGGTATAAATTTGGATATAAATGGCCAATAAAAATGAAACATATTCATGATTTTTCCGGGCCGGAAGAGAGCGATTATTAACCCTCAACGACCTACGACTCTTTAGATGGCAAACGTTTCGCGGTCGCAATCGTTTATGTCGGTTCATTGTACATTGTGCCTTTTGTTTGCCTTCCCTTTCTCCCTATCTTGAACGCAAAACGTATCGGAAATATATCAAAATTAACATGAATGCATAACAGAACATAAAAGTCATGCAGTAATAGAAGAACCAGAAGGTTTAAGTCAAGTGTAGTAAATCAAACTATAAAAGTAATTTTAATATGAATGAATGAAGGAAAATGAATATTATAAATTTTCTTCTTTGAAAGAAATGGACAAAGAAAAATATATTTTGATTTAAATTTTGTCGAGAATTAATTATATTATGGTTGTCAATTGATTTTTTTTTTCTTTTTCAAATTGACCTAACATCAGAAACATATTTTTAGCTAATGGAATTTTATCGAATATGTTTCAATCGTTCCGTTCTTTCATTTGGTATTGTCTGAGTCTGGGGAAAAACAAAATTCCTTATTCCCATATAAAATAATATAGCAGAGGGCTACCAAACAACCCTCAACATTCAATAAAAAAAATTTCAGATACATACAACTTTCAACTCGTAAATAAAAATAAAATTTTAATTAAAATTAACAAACGAATTTTCCAAGAATTTCTATAAATAGAAAAATAATGAAAGCATGAGCAGGTTTTTATACTATTTGATTTTATTGGAATTTCGAATTTCAATCCAAGTTATTTTCAAAAGGCTATATTCAGACTTCTTTTTCAATCTTGAAAATGTTTAAAAACACAAATTTATTGGCCCATTGGAACTGGCAACTGATAGGAAGAAGAAACAACACAAGAAGTTGAAATACAAAAGGCAGTTATGAGATGAAATATAAAAGGCAACCGAAAAAGTTTTTTGATTCGCCTCAAACGTTATTTGTATTCGCATTATGAAGGCACATGCACACAAGAGCATAGGACAATATCAACGAGCAAGTGAGTAGAACAAAAGTAAAGTCAAGAGGGGAATAAATATCTAAAAATCCAACCAACAAGATGAAACATCGAACACCGAACGAATATTATATTGAAAATAAAAGGACTATAGAAGAATATGAAATTGAAGAATGTTTTATTTCTTATTGTATCTAAAATTATAGATCCTTTTATTCTCTATTTCATGAACACAAATTATTAGAAAATTGCGCTTGAACAAGCAGTACGAGAAGCGCTTTGGCCAGTTTACCCTTGAACAAGTTATCAAATACTGACGCCAAATTTCAAATTTCTCATTGCTATAAGCATGAAGAGGAAAAATCTGATTAGAAAAGTATAAGTAAATTTTCCTTTGTATAATGACTAGTTCTTAGCACAGAGTGGCACAGTAGGGCGCAGTCGTTTTCGCGCGGCCGTTTGGTCTCAAAGACAGTTTGACGCGGGATTCGTCGGCGCAGGGCTATTGGGCGCAAGTAGTTTGGGCGCAGGTCATTTTTGGCACAAGTACACAAATATTTAGAGAAATTCGGATTTATATTAGTATATTATACAATGAAGCACAAACAAACACCACGAAACGAAGCACAAACAAACACCATACACGAATGCATCGCGAGACGTTTGCTTGACAGACAATTTTGACAGCCTGTCATATACGAGACATTTCAAGCTGCGTCCGGATATACTCTATTGATTCTTTTCACTCTGAACGCTTTTGGGTCGTTCGGCGAGCCCAAAAAAGGGTGAATGGAGCATTCTTTATACACTCCAACACTACTCCAGCTACACTCCAATTCTGTCTGAATATTCGAAGGCAGCTTCAGTTCAATAGATGATGTTTTAGATGCAGTCCGTGTGTGACATTTCGTTATTCATTGCAAGGAAGCGCTGTGCTTGACGTCAAGTAAATCTCTTGTTGAATAATGGATCCATTATTAACGTGTGTCAAGCTCATTATTCGCCAGAGGTATTAATGTGAGTTATATGCGCCTGCATACACACCTAATAATTGTTGTTTTACTTGGTTGTCGCGGATAAAATATATTATGACTTTAATCATACATCAAATTTTTCTTATTTACGGCTGGGTATCACATGGCAAAATTATACTGCAATTAATGTCAAATGCCTGCATGCCTTCATGTATCAAAGCAAAAAATGCAAGAATCATGTAACAATGAAAAAAATTTGTCAAAGATTGTCAAACATATAGGACAGTGGTTCCCAACCTTTTTCGAGTTGCGACCCAATTTGTAATAGGAAAGTATAACCTGCGGGCTGCGACCACCTTCAAATTTAAATTTGTTTATTAAAATGAAAATAAAGAAAACTAAATAAAATAAAAAAATATATAAATTATAAATAAAAAACAAATAATTTTAATGTAATCTTTACTAACTAAACTGATGCGATGCTTGAACATGCATTTGAGCCACAAGTTAAGTTATTTGGGTTGAGGACTGGTGATCCCCAGAAATTACTATAAGCGACACCCTCGTGGGTCGCGACCCCCCCCCCCC